>JBBPMF010000071.1:0-59357 GCA_038090175.1 Austroboletus eburneus
GATTTCGACGAGGCGGCGGCAATGGCAGGGCCCCTGTTTAGTAGCGTAACGTTTGTACACTTGATATTCTCAACGAATAAGTGTACAATCATTTTCTAAGTATGCAAGTAATGCAAGCCTGCTAAATTAAAGCATATGTGTGCAAGGTCTTGCAAGACCTGTGACGGATGGGTCATGTTCGTGCTAGGTCTAGTGCGAGCGCAAGCCATGCTTGCTAGTCCTAGCTAGCGCCTACTAGATCTAGCTTGGTCTAGCAAAAGGTTCGGTCCACTCTCACCCATATCCTGCTAGGTTTAAAAGGCTACCTAGATTTTTCCACGGCTTACTAGATGCTACTAGGTTTGGGACGATTGGCTGATGGTCACACTGGTACTAGTGCGTTTCATCAAAGGCGTTCTGTTCGCGTATCGGATATCTGACATTGAAAGGTTACTATGCATGACATTGGCCAACTTCGTAGACCCCAAGAGGCCGTCGCGACGCCAGTCTTTCAGAGTCATTTTCAACCGATTTAGAGCGTCGGGCAAAGCGGCACCGCTGCGAGTCGGAATTGCGCTCTCACTGGCACGAACCGATTGGGTGTCGCCACCATATACGATCCTGTTCGCACAATCTTGACCGGGAACGCAGAGAAAGATCCCGAGAGGAAGAGGCGCAAAGAAGAGGGAAGAGGGAAAAAGGTGGGTAGTAAGGTACCTGTATCAAGCATCTATTAGTTGACGATTCATTTGTCTCGTTAGATCAAATTTCACAAGAGTTCTAGGAATTTGGAGATGCATGCAAACATAACGAACTTGTTGCAGTTCCTGAATCCCACGTTCGAGTAGACTGTTCGTCAGTAGCTTGAGCTTCTCAATCTGTTCGAAAATCAATCCGCGGACCAATACGCTTGACTGCAAGTAAAAGTTCAAACGTTCAATGCTGGAAGTTTGTCTGTCGCGTCACGTGGGATTACCTCTAGATTTAAAACTCCATACATCTCAACTACTAGGAAGTTGAACTCATATTCGACGAGTTTGACAGGTTTCGCCTTCATTATATGGATTTCCAGCGTCGCCTCCTTTTTTGCTAGTCATAGATGTCTGCCACCATCTGCATCGGGGAAATGAGCCATGCAAGGTGGCAAGATCGAAGAGATTACACCGTACAATATGCATGCGATTGGAGACGAAGGAGAGGAGCTTAGGGCCAGAAGCTGCGTAGCTTCGTGTCTGAAAGGTCCAATAACATCATACATTTTCGACGTCGATCTCGTTCACTCAGTAGCTTTCTAGGTTACCGTGTTTATGTAATTGCTACATATGTACCTTTGGAGTGATCGGTGATCAAAATGCTGCACCCCAAATACGCGCTCCCAAGTGCCTTGCCTGTGATCTCCACGAAAACATCGTCACGTCGTTCTTTCAGGCTGCACAAACTGTGGTGCAGCCATACGAGGCCATCAAGTTCTACGTTCTATATACTTGTTACATGGGTCTGTAACCTGTTCACGTTTCCCTCATGAAATCCTTGCTCTCCCGTAGTATCCATGATACTACCAGTGCTACTCTGTTGGACAGACTGGATCTAAAAGGCAAACAACATCCTCAGTAAGAAGTTAATGCGACGAGAGACCTACATCTTAGCAGCATCCATGGCACAACATTGGACGTTGAAGTTTTTGGGAAATCGAAAGCGGACGTGTTCATCATCAAGCAAAGCAAGGTTCACCTGTTTCGGACCAAGTTCGAGGACGCAGTCCCGGATCTGGACATCGCCGACGACGCAAGAGCGTATGTATGTGTCGTCGAGCCTCACACCACGGATTCATTCATCCATTGATCTCGTGAACCTCGTTTACGTAGCGTCCACACCGAAACGTACGCAGAGGTCGCCTTGTGACAGCACGGGCAGGAGATGGAGCCCTTCGATCCACTCCTATTCACGTCTTCGACGTGATTGCCAGCATTCATGCTTGTCTGTACCGCCTAGGAGACGTCGATGCGTCTGCTTTTTCATACTAGATAAGCATGTGATGAACCGGCTTGGAAGACGTCGGAAACGAGTATGAACCATGTCGCATGGTGGCATGAAAGTTCCACGTTGGAAAACCAATCGGACGTTGACCTGTTTTTGTTCATATGCTTCCGACCGTATGTGGCAAGGTGACTCGCTTGTCTTTTTCGACAAACAATCTGCCTGGTTATCCGTTTGCCTATACCGGCGTCTCCTCGAAATTATCCGGCCTTTTCCGTGGATCATTCTAGGAACGCAAACCAGTGCATGCATTGACAAGGAACACGTGTATACCATGGAGACTGCGGCGTACCTCAAGTAAACGCCTACGCGCTCTTCTGTTCATCATACCACCACCTATCTAAGAATGTCTCACCCGAAGTCGAGGAAAGATCAAGGTAACGGTGAGTACCTGAGCGAAAGCATGAAAAAAACTGACGAGGTCCCAGATTCGAATGAAACCAGTAGGACTCACCAAAAAGAAGCGAAACTTGTCGAAAAAAACACTTCGAGCGCCATATATTCAGTTGATTTCCTCGTCGGAGGAAAGTATTTTGCGAGCGGTGGTAAGGATGGCAAGATTCGATACTGGAGTTTGGAAGGAAAAGAGGTGGGAAAGCCAATAGAAGCAGGAAATGGAAGTGAGGTTGACGACACCGCGGTTTCGCAAGACGGACGGTGGATCGTGAACGGGACTCGGGGTGGATCGATCAACGTGTGGCGGGCAAACAGCCGCACGAAAGTGATCGAGTTCAAAGCACACGGGGACATGGTATATGCAGTCGACGTCTCTCCGGACGGGACAAAAATTGCCAGCGGATCCCAAGACCACACTGCCCGGGTCTCGTCGCTCCTTACTGGCGAGAAAATATTCGAATGGGATTTCGAAGACGATGTGATTGGAGTCAAATTCTCTCCAGATGGTCTTCGCATCGCCACCGCAATGTGGAAAAGCATCCGCATCTACGACAGCCAAAATGGTGGTTTCCTCGTCGACACGGCTATTCAAATTGACACAGCTTTTGATCATTCGCTCGCCTGGGATAGCACCAGCAGTAAACTGTTTGTCTCGTCAAAGAATGGAAATATTTACTGCCTCGACGTCGCCTCCGGGAAAACCATCACATTCTGGAAAGTCCATAAAGGAGAATATGGCCGCATAGCGCTTGCAAAGAACAACAAATTTATTGCAACAGCCGAAGGCCCTGCCGTCTCGTTCTGGGATACTATTACGCACAAGCAGATTGGCACCATCATCCGAAACAAGGACAAGGTCTTCTGTATGGCCATGGCAGAAAACTACGACTTTGTGATGGGTGGAGGAAGAGGAATCACCATTTGCAACCTATATGACATTCTTCCCTCTCATTATCTTGATACAGTATGTGCTAAACTCATTCCTATGACTTCTTCATGACAGATTATCTCTTTGGGTGCTACAGATGTCTCACGAACGCATTACTCCGCGCTTGTCAAATGTAAGTTTGTCAACAGAGTCGACACTCGTTCTAATTACATCTCTTTCTCTCGTAGCTCGTCTATGTTAGCCCCGCGGTGCTCAAACCGTGGAAGGCGGACAAGCTACTAGAGGCGGTGAAACTGCTGTCTCAAGAAATCAAACAACCCAGCAAAAGAGAGCACTTGTATGCTAACCGTGCCCTCCTCCGAGCACGTCTTCACCAGTGGGACCCAGCAATTCGAGACGCTCAGAAGGTGATCGTCCTTTCGTTCTTGTCCGCTCATTTACATTAATCGCATATATAGTCGATCACTCTCAAGCCCACCATACTGGCTTACGTTGCATACAGCATCGCATTATTTGGCAAAGGAGAGGTGGAACGTGCCAAAGAAGAGTTCAATATACTCTTTTGTCATTGCGATGTGTTTGATGTAGATATGTGCTTCATGTCTCTCGTCAAGGTTCGTTTCTGACACTTACTGTGACCTATCTGTTCATGACCGTCTGATAGGCGATCGTCATATTTACATTGGAAAATCGTCAAGAAGGCATGGCACGTGTCACTGATATAATTACGCTCTGCCCAACTGTGTTGCTCTGCAATTTTATTCAGGTACTGCGTCATAATCACTCCTTGGAAATGCTTTAACGATGTTTTATAGGCACATATGTATACCATTGTTGGAAAATCGCACATGCACAAGGGCGAATACGACGTGGCGCTCAAACTTTTCAATGAGCTGGGCGGTGAAATGCAGGTTCCATTCTTTCTTCCTGATCCACAATTTGAAACCATATCTCTGGCAAGTCATTTTCTTATTATGACGTGAGAGTTGCTCATGCTGCATCAAGATGTTTGGCTGGACAAGCGACACGGATGAACTGAGGTTCACACGTTACCAGCAGAAATGCGAAGCTCTGTACGCTGTCCAGCGCCGAGAGGAAGCAGTTGGATTGTTCCGGATCGCATCCATAGACCTAGAGGAGCAATCAGAGACGAGCGAAGAAGTCAATAAATGGCTTCAAGGTGAGTGATATTGTTCACGTCAAATTATTTGTATCGAGCCATGGTTTGCGTACAGAATTTTCCCATCAGTGTGGGCTTTCGACAGACATCGATACTCCAAAGCGTCTCGGTCGCATTCTGAGGTTCATAGAACAACTCCGATCGTAATCCTGGGTTTCTCGCATTGCCTCTTGGGGAAGCGACTACTTTGTCCATCACTCGCTGTGGTACAAGCCTATTCTACTCCTGCATCTGTTTTATTTTCTCACTCAAATATGTTTGCTCGTTTTCTTACGGATAAATTCCCAGTGAATGCATGTGACATAAATCGTTCTACGATGTCCAAAACTTTTCATTGACCCTCGGCGAACAAATCGACGAATGAGCAACGATGCGGCGGATAATCCGTTAGCGCAGTAAGACGTAGTCACTGGTGAGAATAAGCTAGAAGATTTATCACGGCTGTGTGCACAAGATATATGAAAACGGAGATCGCAGCACTTAATTCCTGTCGTGTACTTAAGCTTGCTACACCGTATTTGGAGAGGACGGACCATAGCATTTTCGTCAAATTTCTTAGGTTGACTCATTTTTTCATGAACGAGCTTTATAACATTCTGGACGTACAGTGGACCGCCTACTTTGATCTTCTCGGTTCAGCATTCCTAAAGAGCTCGATTACAATACTAGATGTCAGTTACCTGCTTTGGAGATCAAGGCAGTCGCAGGTAGCGCACACTCCGGTCATATGTACCTATCACCACACCATCACTATAAAAACAGCGTTTCCAGGTCTTTTTTCACCTCCACTTCTGTCCGAACATAAAGCAGCTCTGTTGTCGCCACCTTCTCCCATTCTGCGTCAGGGTTAGACAGATTCGAGCGCAAGAGCAGACACAGGTGGTCATGTTCCGGTCTCAGGACGCCCTGTCCTCCCAACTTGAAACACCAGTAGTCCACTACACCGACCGTGCATTTGCCGTACCGTGTACACTGCGTGGCCTTTCCGCCCTTCACCTCGAATAACTTCATGGATGACGAAGGAATGTCCACGATGAGCAGTTTGAGCTGCAAGCCACGCTTCGTCATGTTAAAATGCCTATCGCCTCGCCATGCACATTTGAAATTGAGTCCATCGCCTCTGCCCACCGACGGTGCATGATTACCAATGAGCGCCCTGTAGCAACGTGGCGACACTGGAAGGGCGGCACTATCGGCGGACGGGTTCCCTGCCCAAGCCATGATTTCCCATTCGCTACACTTGTTGATGATCACCTCCATCAGCCTATGGAAGGCGCGTTGTCCCTCCCCGTACGCGATCGTCAGGCTTACATCAAATATTCCGATTAGACAATACGCGATGTCTTCCACCCGCGTGGTCGTCCGGTTTGATGCCCATGTCATCTTTTGGTGTACGTCACGGGTCCCTGGGCGGAAAAGACGAAGGTGGAGGTGAGATATGCCTGTTGCACGTGAAAGTGCGCCTAGCATCAGGGAGTCATGCTTGTCGTTGTAGCTCTTGCTGAGTGGCACCCAATTTTTCCCATAGAACTTCATGGTGGAGGGTGCCAGTAATTCCTGTAAGGTCCATCCTCGGGTGAACCAAACGTCCTTCCAAAGGTCGTCGACGGACGTCGCTTCCGCCAAGTAGGCGATGCACACGTGGGAGTCCCGATACCACTTGAACATGGACCGAATCGCCTCCTCGAGCTCGGTGCTACTATCCTTGTTGATACAACACGTGTCCGACCAAGCAAGGCTACAGCCATACTCGGCCGCTTTGACGCAGAATTTGGCGAGTTTGCTGTATCCTGCAGGCCGGAAAGACATGGAGATATCACGAAAGGTGGGTTCGCCTCGGTCGAGCCATCGGTGAGAGAAGGTGGCATACTTGAGCTTTCCCCGCACGAGCGCCCTGATCGCTTCCTCTCTTGTGGGTTTCTGCGAACGACCAGTGGCCTCCTGGATGACCTTGGCTATGTCCGACTCTGTGATCGCCATCATGGTGCGACGAAAGATCTTTTTCACCTCGTGGCGAGAAACGAGCTTCTTGTCTGGAACGTGTACGAGGTATGTGGGGAGCTCATTGTTCACGTATGTTCCATAAATTTCCATTACGTCTCCCAATGCAGTAATTTGAGAACTTTCCAGAGTCTGCATGACCAGGTAAGCAATTTAGAAGCGAACTGGACTACTGTACTCGCGTCAGTGATGTCCTCCGAAGCATCTCCCGCAGGTTTAGGTGGTAACCAGATTTTGAGACCCTTCGAACTGTTTTCAGGCTGTCCACAAATTCGGTTCAAGCGAAATCAGAAATAAGATATATATCAATCAATAGACGTTTGGGCGATACTTGCCAGTATCTGACCATGAGGAAAAGTACGACGGACGTCTTCAATCATGGCCCGCTTTAGTTGGTGAATTTTGGCCTACATTTGTCGCCTCTTGATAAGTAGGTGAATTAAATCATGCCAATGCAAAATAGCACCTTCAGATTCCTCTGGTCTTCTTCATTCAAGGTGGACTCTAATAAAGGAAAGACGATATTTTCTAGAATATCCCCTGAGGCATTTACTGCAGTGGATTCCATTGGCAGCCACTGGTGGACGTTGACACTCCTTCCAGAACCCTCAGGCTAGCCGTGTTCTCGTTCAGTCACGCATTAGTTGTGCTATGTAGTTTAAAAGCTCACCAGTATCTGTCCCTGTGGGAAAATGCGATGGAAGTCCTCGATTATATGCCGCTTTAGGTTATGAAACTTTGCCTAGAAGAATGACCTGAGGATCCAGTGAACGTGAAAACGAGCTTTCGCACCTTAAGAATCCTTTGGTCCTCTTCATTCAATACGGACTCCAGGATTGCATAAACGATGCAATCCAGAATATCCTGTGGAGTATTCAACCCGGAAAATCCCTCCATCAGCTGGTCGATGTTGATTCCTCTGCCACTGTTTTCAGGCTTTTTTTCTCAACCCAATGTAAATGTGAAACTGGTTAGTGAGTTTTAGGATAGACAGTTGGACTATTCACCAGTATCTGTCCCAGAGGGAAAACATGGCGGATATCCTCAGTGACATCCTGCTCAAGTTTTTCAAATTTTGCCTGTGTGCGTCAACATCACTTGAGCAGACGAACACGATGGAACGAGGGTGCAAACGCATGGTCGTACCGTTAGGTCGACTTTCTCATCTTCGGTTAACAGAAAGTCGAGCAATCCTATAGCAGAACCATTAGAGGGCTTGTCTGACATCGCAATCCGGTTGCAGATCTTGGGCGTGGGTGGCGACCCCAGCACCCATCATCCCTTTTATAATGGGCACGAGCATAGCTTTCATTATTGCCACAGCAAGCACCGTTCACGTGTGCCGTGCAAGCTACCTTATGTGAAGACCTTCGAACTCTCGCGTGTACAACACGAGGCAGGGTTATCGTATACGCCCGATCAGCAATTTCCAGAGTGTCTGAAATTATTATGAACAGCCTGGCAGGGACAACTGCGTATTCAGACATAAACTTAGATTCTCCCGAATTCAAGGCTTCGAACCCGATGCCATCAGAACCCACCTTGAACGAGTTTGTGCTCGACAAGGTTCTTCGAATAGAACGGCCTCGTAGGAAACTTGAGTACGAACATACGAATTCGAACGCGTAACAAGACTGACCGAGTGGTATTCCCTACGATAGGATTCTTACCTGGCATTTATAGATTGCCATTGGCGAAAATTCTGAGCTCAAACGCAGCGCGTGAGCTTCGAATGGTCAGCTCGCACCAGCGATACAACAATCCCACGCCACCGTTCCCGTCTCGTTCGAAAAGCCGCCTCGAGCACCGCATCATCTTGCTACCAGCTATGACTTACAGACGGAACGACAGAAACCACTTGAGACTGCCGGGAGCGGCCGGCCGCTCCTGTTGACTCATCCAGGTTCTAGTTTGTCTACAGCATCCTCGCGCACTCAGTCAGCTGCACGAAATACCGATGACATCACTAGCAGGTTGTTAACAGGCTGCATCCACAGCATTCGCCACCAGCACTCCCGCCTACCCAATTACCTTCTCCCGGGCCTCAGTACCTCCGCTCTGCTCCAGCACAACAAACAGGTGGGAACAAACTCGCTGGTCACTTCACCTCTCTCCCACGGAATTAACCGTCCCTAACGTGCCTTTGCACAGGTCACCGCCCCCCTAACACCTACCTCCGCCACATAGGTGACCTCCCCCAACTGCCAGCGCTCAGGGGCTACCTCCTCGATTGACCCCGATATGCAAGAGAACGCCACCTGCTCGAACACAGATTGGGGCGGCACGCCACCGCACCCTAGTCTACTCGAGGACATGTCTACGTCAAGGCAACTAACGCTTTGACTAACCTAACAGTGTAGTTCTGGATCCTCACTTCTCCTTCATGGTCACGAATTCCTGATAGCTCGTATGCGCACACTTCACTCTCATCAATAGACCCCGCCTTCTCATCACCCCACTCGTTTTTTTGGCGGAACAGCCTTCTCAGGCGGGGCAGAGAGTCACATTATTCAAGCAGGAGTGAGGATGGCCATTTTCACCGACAAGTACCATGTACGATTCTCAAATAACGGAGGCAGCTTTCCAGAGTTGGTGTTATTATTGCAGTACACCGACATCCAGCTCACTTTCTTTGGTTATACTGTGCGTAAGATTGTGCAAAAGTGAACGCGAGCAACATTCTACCAGACAGAACCAGCCAGTGTACGCGTATAAAAAGCCAGAGCTGGATTGTTCGCATACAAACCATAGGTGCCCGTCATGTCTAGTCATGCTAAGAGAGTACACTGAGCAAGACTTGCAGACTTGATGGTTGCGGACGTATTCGGCGCTTGGCTTGGATCGAGGGTTTCTTGAGAAGGAGGTAGTATCCTATCGAGATTAATTTCTTCCAGCGACCTGGCCAACGTGCTCGGCTCCTAAACGCCTCTGATAGGTTGTAAGTTTCCGGGGAAAATGTTTGAGGCATGTCATTGAAATGACCAAGGTACCAATAATTTTTGGATGGTCTTCCGCCTCTTGTTTGGAATGTCCAGCTGAGTCCTTGCACACCTAGTTGATGGGGCTGTTGCCATTTTTAATAATGCCGCGAAGAAATATATCCCATGCCAGTGACTTCTGTTCCGCTTTAGGTGTTGGTGCATTCACAGGCTTGACATGGTTGTAGCGACTGCCAACAATAGGAGCCTCTATGTTTAGGTGTCCAGTTGGTCATCCTGTCGAGCGACCAGAACATGTATGCGAAAAATACGAGCACGACCTAACTATGGATTGTGGTACAGGTATTTAAACGGGTCGAAGCCTCTGATCAAGTTAGCACATTACCCAACTCACACCATCGTACATTGAACCATACCTATGATCTTCCTCCTCTATTCCCCTTGTCTTCAGGGTGCCTCAAGCCCCTGTGGCGTTGACGGCTATGATGTTAGGATCATGCCAAGTCTTCCCTACGACCAGTTGACAGGCCAGAGGAACCTGCCTGACATGGCAGCGACCTTGTGTTGTTTTACTCACCACTTAACTTTGCTCCTACTTGTCATATTCGATCGCTCAGGACCTTGGACTTGGTAACCGGTAAGTCGGGTTCGGTGGCTCTGGTTTCTCACCCTGGATGCGATTCGAGGTGACTCCAACAAGTGCCCTGGAAGATCATTTTTAGGTGTAGTTTGGGAACACGGACAGTCGACATGGCCCTTGCGCTGCTAAGTTCATCTTAGGCAGTCCTCAAGTAGGATCTCGGGTAAAGACGGTCCACGAATGTTCAAAGTTTTCTTGCCTATCGGATTCGGCCGCATCATACGGGCCATTTAGACGTTTGTTGATACTTACTACAGGACTTCAAGTCAGGAGCACGAATGATGCAAGTAAGTTTTGGAATAATGTTCACCAGGGCGGTACTGACATCAAATGACTATCCAGTTTACTGGATGGATTTCTCACCCAAGGACCACGCAACTACCAAAATGGTAGCATTGGGTGAAAGAGTTGCAGAGAAGTTTTTCCGATGCCCTGGATAACCTGTCAGCCAAAATATGTATGTGCTTTGTCATGGTCAACCTTCTCTGCCGCAGCCCTTGGTATCAAATGGCCCAAAGACTCGGATGCTATGATCGCCAGGACTGGGTGCCAACGGGGTGCACGTGTTCATTGGTACCTCAGGAAGAAAGGCTGTTCAGCGCGTAAAGTTGCACGTTTGTCGACAGGAAGAGGACGACACGCGGAGTAATTCTTACCCGAACCTCTAGACCGTTGGATTGCTCGGGTTCTTTGTATGTCTGGAATCTGGAAGCTAAAGGCATCTCTATCAATCATTACGAGGTAAGAAGCGAAAATCACGATGCTACCTTTCAACGACACCAGGCAGTATGAACATTTTGCGTACGTTTACTTAGCATGGTGCCTGTCGGCCCCAAGCAGCAATTATGGCAACAGGCAATAACTTAATCGCATGACCCACTATCCCTGGAGGTGAGACAAAGTACACAATATGATTGGTTCCTCCCCCTACAGTCCGTGCGAGCGGTATCGTTCACGACGAGGTCACGATGAGCATGCGGAACGTCACTCGAACACTACTGAGACCGAGGTTTCTCACAGCCTCATGTTCCTGGGTCGCTACCAAAGCGCTGGTGGCTTGCAAAAATCCGTTTAAATGGCCCATGTTCTGTGATTAATTGTTACCAGTTGGTTGTCAGCACGTTCGTTATGTTGCGACTCGCACTCGTCGTCGTCGCAGCTGCCTCTGTTTTGGATATTGTGCGCGCTCAGATTGATCTCACCAACACTTCGACACCCCTCACATGTCTCACCGAGTCTAAAGGCGTACACGTCCCTGGTACTGTCCCTTGCAACCCATATGAACCTCTCCAGCAGCATCTCGCCTTCGCTGGTTCGACGGGCATGACCGTCAGCTGGAGCACCTACGTTCAGCTCGATCCTCCACAAGTGTGGTACGGCAAGTCCCCTGGCGCTCTCACCAACGTCGTCGGCGGTAGTTCGACCACCTATCCTACCTCCCGTGTGTACGACAACCACGTCAAAATCACCGGTCTTAAACCAAACACGAAATACTGGTACCGTGTCTCCAATCAGTTGAGCCCCTCCATTCGGTGTTCGACTCAACAATCTCACGTGACTGCCTATTCAGAAACTGCCCCGGGTGTGCATACAGAACCATCGACACCTTCACTACTGCTCGTGAAGCGGGAGATGAAACCTCGTTTACAGTGGCAGTCGCCATCGATCTTGGATTGATGGGAGCCGATGGCCTCAGCACTAAAGTTGGGCCGTATGGAAGTGCAGCGAACCCGCTCGGTCCCAACGACCTCAACACAATCCAGAGTCTCCTCGAAAACAAGGAGTATGATTATTTTTTTTTTACCTATCTCACTTTGTTGCTCATGTTTTCTCAGTACCTATGAATTCATCGCTCATTTTGGTGATATCGCCTATGCAGATTACTTCATTTCTGAGAGCTGGGAAGGCTATTTTGGCAACGACAGCCTCATCCCTAATGTGACCAGCGTCCTCAATGGTTACAATGAGTTGCTAGAGCAGTTCTATGACCAGATGACGCCTCTCACTAGCTATAAGGCTTACATGGTTGCTGCCGGAAACCACGAGGCAAGTCTCACTCTCTTATTTTCTTGCCCATACTTAGGCTTAACAGGCAAATTGTGACGACGGGTAAGCCTCGCACGAGTACACCTTGACGGAAGGTTCGATTTAACACCATTTGAGTGGGACCACGGATTCCGTGCACAACATTACCTACACCACTTCCATCTGTTCTCCTGGCCAAACGAACTTTACCGGATATAGTCAGTCCCAAACCTCTTCGTTTTTTTCCCTCGAGCGATAAACGCGCGCCTCTCAGTTAACCACTTCAGGATGCCCTCCGACGAATCCGGCGGCCTCGGCAACTTTTGGTACTCGTTCGACTACGGCCTCGCCCACTTTGTCGTGCTCGACACCGAAACCGACCTCCCCATCGGCCTCCAATCCCCAGACGAGGCCGGAGGACCCGGCGCCGGCGGAGACAATGGCCCCTTTGGTGCGCCGAACCAACAATACAATTGGCTCGAAAAAGATCTCGCCTCGGTCGACCGCGACAAGACGCCATGGGTGATCGTGGGCATGCATCGGCCGTGGTACGTTGGCGCCAAGAACTCGTCGGAGAACGTCTGCCTGGCTTGTCAACAGGCGTTCGAGCCGCTGATGGTCAAGTATGGCGTGGACTTGTACATGCAGGGACACATTCACGTACGCGCGTTCGATCTCTCTCTTCCTTGCCTTTTTGGTTGCATCATGGAATGGGTCCGCTGATCACTTGTGATGTCACGACAGGTCTATGAGCGAAACACACCCATAGCTAACTGTATGTAACCCCCTCCATTTTCATTTTGCTCGACTCACCTCGCTGATTCCGCATACATAGACGTCGTCGATCCCAACGGACTCGACAATCCGAGCGCGCCCTGGAACATCATTAACGGTGCTGCAGGACATTACGACGGCCTCGACACCTTCCAAGATATCCCGTCGTACGCCGTCAAGGCTTGGGACAAGTGAGTTGTTCCTTCTTTAACTACGCGTAAGACGACAGACGAACCGACCTGTCATAAACAGCACGTACGGTTGGTCCCGACTGACGTTTCACAACCGCACGCACCTTACGCACGAGTTTGTTGCGAGTGCCAATGGGAGCGTACTCGACACCGCTACGTTGTACAAGGCCCACGATGACCAACAGTGGTAGGAAGCCGGTGCGGGGTACTTTACCGCAACGCGAAGTGTTTCTACTTTATCCGACCTGTCGTTAGCATTGTATGTAGCGACTCGGACGTTGACATTGGTCTATTTATATTTTTCATGTGTTGTTTCGTGGCGGGACCGAAATTAAAGCACTCATTTATGTGACCAAGATTCACAAGTGTTTGTCATTGCAAAAAAGCGTATGCAACCAACAAAAATGCGACTCTTTCAAAAAGTCATCAATATTTGCTCGTCAGTGACCGAAGACCATCCTCGACCCGGAGCAACGAAAAAAAAAAGGAAATGGGGCATAGAGCAAAAGAAAAGATGAGCATACTAGGTAAATAGAACAACAAGAAACAGAAGATAGTGGCATGTCGAGAACAAAAAGATAGGCGTGCATCGTCATCACATCATCAAATTCATTCAAGCGCGGATAGGCCTAGCAGATGCCGGCGTCGGACGTCCCTTCGGTCTCGGTCGATTCAATCGTAACCCATCCGCAGGCCTACAGAAAGAATCCATCAGTTCGCAACATAGCTCACCGAACAAAAGACAGACGATACACACGTCACGATGGTTCCATGTGAGATATTTACGGCAGTTTGAGCTCCATTGCTCTTGCCAATGGTCACATTGTTCTCCTTATTCCCTGAACCGTTTCGACTTGTGGTCTTCTTGGGCAATCCGCGCCGCGCAGCTGATCCAGCGCGAGGTCTCGGTGGAAGGCCAAAGATGCGTTCAGGCTTCTCGGGGGAAATTACGCACTCCTTAGGCTCTAGGGTCATCATTGACGGCAGGTTTGGATCAATCGATTTCTGCTGCAGTGCGTTGGAGAGTGGCGAAGGGCGAGAAACTGCATTGTCAATGGACGCGGTAAGAGAAGCGGCCACTGTCGCTCGCAGATGCTCGGCAGCAGGTGACGATGTGAACGATGTCTTCACGGTTCGAGGATACGGCGAAGGCCGACTGTTCACCCGTGATCGCGCACGTCGAGGACGAAGCTCAGACGGAAGAGGACCAAAATTCTGGAGGGAGTGTTCCAACAATGCTTGCATGCCTGTTGGATGGCGCGGAGGGTCGAAAGCTGGAAAACATGTCAGAAACAGGGAAACAAAGTGTGCGCTGCAAACGACTTACATTGCATCGAATAGACCGAAAACGGCGTATCTGACCACGTTTGTTTGCTCTCCGTGACAGCATCTTCCGCTTCGTCGCGGAGGGCATAGTATCTCCTGAGCGCCGTAATGCCTTGCTCATCGTCCCACAACGAAATCGATTCCACAGATGACGTCTCGGGATCCATGACATACACGACTGAAGGCGGTTCTACTGCCTTTGCTGTGGCTTCTGCAAGTTTGACCGTGTTGGACGTCGAGTCCGGATTAGATTGCTCGGGCGAATTCGTGTGCGAAGTCAGTTCCTCCTCGATGATTTCGTAAATCGAGGTACGCGACGCGCGTGCTTGGGATATTCGTCGACGATGTCCGTGACCTCGTGAATGTGGACGGGCACGATCAAAGGCAGCGTTGGACAGCGGATGCGTAGCGTTGGAGAGCAAAACATTTAGTTGCGACAAATCTATGCTCGACAACGAGCCTTCCGATAACGAAGAATAGCCATCCGAGATTGAAAGCGGGGGAGTATCGCCCCCTGAGCTCGACGTGTACGTACTCGATCGTGAACGACTTGCAAGAGGGGGGCGCGTAAAAACAGGCAGTCGCACTGCAAGAAAAATGAGTGCCACTGCTGATACAACGTACACAATACTCACAAGACGTGGAAAACTCCTCCCCGTCCGCACTCAACACCGTATTCTCAAGGCTTTGACGTTCGAGAAGTCCATGCTTTGCTCGAATCATGCGCTCGTCGCCAAATTGGAATGAAATCGCAGTTGACGCGATCGACGGCTTGGATTCGATAACGCGCGACTTCTCGGGAGACTCATAATCCTCTGGCTGTGCCTTGTTGATGCGGCTAAAGACTGTCTCGGGAGGATTTGCAAGAAGATTTTTCCGTCGCTCCACCTGAATGCATGGCGAGGCACCGATCACGGACGTCACAGAACGGCGTCGGACTCGACCACCACCCAGCATCTAGTGCCATGTCAGAAGAGATCATGAAAATGATAAAAAGTCTTACACTAATCATCGTATCGTCTTCCTTGGGCGGGCTGTGCACGCTCTGAATGCTCAGGCTAGAAATAGGGCGGTACCGAGGAGGCTTCAAGTGGCCGGCTGCAGAATCGCTTTCAAAGAACATCGAGTCCGTAGAGCAAACCGAGTTGCGGTGACCAGTCTTCTCGAACAACGAATCCGTCTTTTGAGACTCTTGCTGGGCATCCATGATCGAGTCGTATGAGGTCCGATTTTCATATTCCTCCCGTTCTTCGCGTAGACTGCCAATGGGGCTGGGGGCAGGGGAGGCAGATATAGAAACCAAAGGTGTACCACGCTCCTGGGCAGACTCCAGCATCTTGTCTCCCAAACCAGGTCGCCCGAGGTGCCGTCCCGCGAAGTCGCTGAGGACCGATTCGACCGAGTCGGTCGATAGAGGCCGTGACCATGAAAAGCGCATACAGTTGGCGTATGACTGCGCGATGCTACTCATGCTCGCATTGGAGTCGACTCGACGTCGGTAAGTTGAGTTCCGATTAAACAGACTGACAGGTGGGCAAACAGAGATACCAGATTCCTGTCTTCGGTGACTGCGGTTATATGGGTGTACGAAAGATGAACGGAAGTAGAAACTCGAAGCGTCGCTATCAACTCTGCGGCGATGTGGTTGTCGGCGAAGGAAGGAGAATGTATCATCGACCGTAGATGACATGGTGAAGGAGAAGTCGTACGAAGAAGGCCGCTCGCGCGCACCCGGTAAACCAGTCACAGTGCCATAGTCGAAAGGATCTGCTGAACCCCCGTGAAGGACCTTGCCATAAGACGACACCGAGGCTATACTGTAAACAGAGTTATGCTTCCGATGCAACTTATCAGACATTGCGGCAGGTGGATAGAACCCAGGACGGTTATTATGGAACTCAAAGCCTCGTCGAACCTCTGCAAACGAACCAAAGCCTACAAAGCTCGATGCAGAAGCACTGCGTTTATGACGGGGAATGATGCCCGAGTTCTGAGCAGCATCTTCCTGAGCGATTTCGCGTGCTTTACCCTTTATGCTTGAATTCGAATCAAAGCGAGAACGTTCAGGTGGAGAGCCTGGGGACTCGAGCTCGATCGCGTGGGCAAGAATAGACTTGATCAATGAACTTTCATTACCGGAGAGCGATGCCATGGAAAGAGATCGCGCAATCTCGGGAGGCGGAATAATGTCTGAAAGTGTGAGCGGCGCCGGGTCCTCGCTCGACGGCGAATGCTTGCCGCCAAACTTAAAGTCGCGGTTGAGCTCTCCATTGGATGGATGCGTGGCAACAGATGGGGCACTTCGTACGACTTCAGGTTCCATGATGCCAAGCAGTTCCTCCTCCGAGTCCGTCGTGGCAAAACTGTCCGATCCAGGGAGCAAGGACGGATCTGCGTTGACGTCGACCGGGAAACCTCGAGGAGACAACATTCGCGATTCGTAATCAATGGGGACACTAAACGAGGTTTCCCCCGCCCTGGACAACTCGTCTTGCAAAGTGGGAAGCTGGGGAACCGGAGGGACGTCCCCAAAATCGTATTCCAAGTCAATCTTAGCGGGAGTGCGGAACGCACTCTCGAGCTGTTCAATGAAACTTCGACGGTCGGAGGCGCCAGATTCGTTGAGCTTCTGCAGTTCGCCAGTAAAGTCAAACGATTTCTTGGTGTCATCCTCAGACAAGGTCTCTGCCTCGTCGACATCAGCATGATGGTCGTGTTCGTCGATTACATTCGCCCGGAAAATAGGAACTTGAGCGAGCGAACTCTTGCGAGATATGTTCACAACCGGTGGTAGAGGCATTCCTGGTGGCGAACCGGGAGACGTGAATGAAGGGTCTGTGGGCTGGCGGTTGAACGAAAGGGTGTCTTCTTGGTCCGAATTCGATAGGATAACTTGCAGCTCGTCAGGGATGTCCGAGTCGGGATCGCTACCATCATAGTCTTGCTCGGCAATACTGCCACCCATAGTACCAGCGAGCCCAAGACTGCGACGCGCCTCGGGCGCCATAGGTAAGTTACCACTATCGAGAGCAGAATCAGGAATCAATGAAGACCTCTTCCGAGTGTGACCCTGAGCCTTCTTGAAAACAGGAGAGGCGGATAAGCTTCCTTTCGACTCGGTCTTGGAATGACTCGAGCCAAAAGTGAGAGACGACGGGGAACGCTGGGTAGTGCTAATGATAAAGGGTAATATGCCTGTAGTGGTGTTCACCACAGTCTTTGATATCGGGAGCCGGGTAGTGGCCGGACGAAGGGGCTTGAAGACAGGGGATGGCTCCGCCGCTGGTGCAGGCGTCATCGTGCGCCTGTGAGTCCGCACAGTAGCTGTGTTATCTTGAAAGTTGACCCGGACCGTGTTGGGTGAGGTTTTCGAAGGAGATATACTCGCGTTCAGGGTAGACCACGGCGCAATGTTCTGACCGAGCCGGACACCATTGTTCCTGGAAAACGTTTGTGTATAAGGCTTTAGAGACGTCATGGATGGACTCTTGCGAGATAGCATCTTGACAGGACTCTCCGCCGTCAATCTCTTGCTCGGTGGCGAATTCGCAGACGGATCGGCTGAGAATGGGGAGCGTTGGTTCATTGGAATCGCATCTGGTGTTGCCTCCAGGTCAAGCCTATTTATTAACTGAGCCAGATCATTCGTCGCGGCGTCCAAGAGCGACAGGAATGCATTGTCTATGATGGTATTAGTCATAGCGCAGTGGCACGGCACGGCATAAGCTCACCATTATCCCCTTCGTGTAATGGCTTCGGTCGATTGCCGCCGAGCGGTTGATCTGACAACGGTCGAGGTCGCACACTCTTTACCGGCGTCTTTGTCAAATCGCCGACTTCGCATTCGTGCCCGTCCGCAGTCGCCTTCTCAATGTTAAAAATGGGTGTCAACGGGGGGTCCTCCCTCTCGTCCTCATCACGTTCCGACACTGTCCCAGGGAAGATGGCCGAGAGGGGCGTCCTTTTACGACTGTCTGACGGCTTGCGTGTGGAGTGTTTTTCCTTCTCGCTCTTTGACCTCTTGACCTTTTTCTTCTCCTTGACGTCCTCCTTGGCCTCTTCTTTAACCTTGCTCCTTGTCTCCCTGTCCTTACGCCGGATCTCCTTGACTGTCTGCAACCCCGTTTCGTCCCATTTAACGGAAGCTGCTCCCGAACTATCTGAAGACTGTCTTGACTTAGTCGACATCGGGCGTAGAGACGAGGTGGTGGACATCGTCGATCCGGACCGTGCAAGAATCCCGCCACTCAACAAAGTGGCGGAATCTGCTGATGAACGACGGGCAGCGACGACAGACGATGCCGTCGAGCCGCTGCGAGAAGACGGTAATCGCATTGTCGAGGGCAGACCGAGGCCCAAAATACTGGCCTTCTTCTTCCCGAGGGACTTGGACAACTCATGCTTGGACTCGACAGGACTCAACGCGCCTGCCTCGAAGCTACTCCCGGAATGTCGTTTCGTTTCCTTAGCCTTCTCCTTTTCTTTCTCCTTGTCCTTTTTCTTTTTCTTCTTCTTCTTTCCATCGGGGTCCTTATCTTTGACAGGAGCAGTGGTCAAGACAGGGGCGTCAGGATTGGGTGTGTTTCTCAGTTGTGCCCAACTGCCA
Organism: Austroboletus eburneus; assembly: GCA_038090175.1. Taxonomy (NCBI): domain Eukaryota; kingdom Fungi; phylum Basidiomycota; class Agaricomycetes; order Boletales; family Boletaceae; genus Austroboletus; species Austroboletus eburneus. The sequence goes on from JBBPMF010000071.1 coordinate 18,984, forward strand.
ATCCGGGCGAGGGAACGGACTGAACGCATAGCCCTGAGGGCAACAGAACCCTTGCCGCCCCCTGACGGCGCAGCGTTGGGCGGTGCAAGAGTTGCGGAGGGCGGAGTGGGAATGCGCAAGCCGTCCCTGGAAGGCTTCGGAGGTTCTGCATTGGTAGCGCCGGCGAGCAGAGCACCCGAATCGAGAGAGTTATATCGGGCGCGTGCGTCGGTAGATACGTCACTTGGTTGAGGGGCTGAGGAAGGTTCAGCTCGGCAACTCGTAAGCTCAACGCGCGTAACTTACACTTGGCGCGGTCTTTATCTTTCTCCTTGGAATCTTTCCTTCCGCGGCCGATACTCCACCACTTCTGATTTTCATCCACCTTCACCTTCAATAAACTTTCCTTCTTGGAGCCTTTCTCCTTTGCTTTCGTCACAGCAGGAACGTTCGTTACTTCGCCCAAAGCTCCCCACTGCATCCCGTCCAACCCAAGACGCGACTTCTTCTTCTTCACCATTAAAATATCCCCAAGATCGGGGTCAACGGCGGGATCGACGTAGATTTCGAACCCGTTGCATCCATTCTTGATGGACGCGTCAGATCCGAGGCGCCGGACAACATCAGAAAAGTCTTGGTTGCGTGCTTTCGCTGACGACGTCGCGGATCCAAGCAAGCTGAGTTTCGATTTCTTAGGAACGAGGCGCTTCCGGGACGATTCTCCATTTGCACTAGGCTTGGGTGCGATAGGAACAGGCGACGCCACATCGGTGGCCCAGGGCGTGGCTTGGGTAGATTCGTTTGCGGTGTTGGAATCGCATGGAGTAGCGGTGGTCAAGCAGATGGTGGGGATCTGTGGTTTAGGTGTGGGCGTAGCAAACGGGGATGGGGCATGGGAGCGAGCCGTGTCGGTCGTTGGTCGTGAAAGAATTTGCAAGGGCATTAGTCAAATATCGTTATATGCGACGGGAAACCGTAGGACCGTATCGATCGTGGATGTGTCGAGACAAAACAATTAAGCAATTGAGATGACAAGCAAGCAAAGTATATGCGGCAGTCGTTAAATCTAGAGTTTGTTCGTTATCTTGAGCGTGTTCGGTGGTAGACGTTGAATAAATCTGTCGAAGGTGAGCGTTGGAAACTTGCAAAGTTGCAACTGGCGTGGTATTGAAAGCAAATCGTGAGCTGGTAGAAACTCGTTAATTGCGTTGTCAGCGAGCTGAAAAGGCGTCTCTGGTATCTGGCCGTAAGTTACTGAGCAATTCCGATAACTAATGACTGACCTGGAGCGACGGAGCAAATGACTTACGGTTCTGGAAGACAAGGCCTGCGACGACGGCGGCGTCGACGCTGGCAAGCACTTGTACTCGTTGATCGTTGACAGCGACGGCGCGGAGGAGAGAAACAGCGGTCGGCTGTCAGCCGGGCTCGAGAATGAATTCGAACATGTTTGTTCTTGTAGGCGCAGGTACAAACAGCGCGTAAACAAAACGCGCCGCAAAAGCAAAGCACGTGACGGAACTATGGACACTGCCTCCATCTCACCACGAAATTACAATTTACATTGTTCAGAATACACTAAACATAAACATAGACATACAGTCAAAACGAGCGTACTATACGAAGTCCAGATCGCAAACGAGCGGGCTAGTCATTAAAGGAAAAATTAGATACATACATAAATACTGGCGGGCTTCGTTCAAAATACATAGTTCAAAGGATAAATTGAATACGAGTATCCTGTAAATGATATCGTCATCATCAAATCAACAGGACATCGAGGGGAAAACACACGATATAATGTCCGCTCGACAACTGTGCCTTCTGCTGAAAGTGTGGCTGTACGATATCACGCACAGATTGCAATAACTCCAAGTAACTCTGGACTGGTTTCCGAGCTGTCACGTACGGTAAGAATAGTCTGTTACTACACGCGCATGCAATACTTACTCAAAGCCGTTAAGAAGGCCTGATATTCAAATCAGAATCACTCATAGGATAAGGATCAGGGAGTCACTCACGTAACTCATTGCACCAACGGCCACCCCTCCCTGAACAGTGTCGGCACTTGTCTGATCATCTCTACATGCCGCAAAAGATATGACATCTGCGGGTGTCATCTTCTGCCGCAAGGCTCGTTCAGTAAGATGGCTCGGTTTCAATGTCCCGTCGTGATGATACTGTAAAAACCAAGGTAAGACAAATTCAGGAGAAAACGATACTTCAAATATACCAGAAATGGTAAATCTGGCCACCCAACCTCAGCCGTGAATTCTCAGATAAGGCTGACCGTACATACCAAGTGTTGTCCCAGAATGGCATGACTAAAACTTTGTAAGCACAGGGGAAGTTCGATTCAAATAGGCCTTACATCGAAAACAGCCTAAAATGATGTAATTGTAATTTAGTGATACTCAGCGGGGAAAACGTGCAAGGTCTCACTGTTAAGCGACATCCACGCGGGAGCGACTTCACCTTGTAAAAGATCAGATAACCGCCCTGATAGTGGAAACGAATTTACAAACCAAAAGTTCGTACAGATCCTGATTCATCCGTTAGAACGTCAGATGCAGCCTTCAAACACCTAAGCTTACATCGTCAACAATAATTCCCGCCTTCTTGTAATCCACTGGGTATATCACTGAAATAACCAACTTAACTTGACAAGCTTCATAACGCGTGAAAATGCAGCTCACCTTCGTCAAATCCATTCACTTCGTCGCCATGGGTGTCAGGTATCTGACCCCCGTGACCCGAATCTAAACAAATGGGGAGATGCATCAATGATCAACCATAGCAAAAACTCCCTTACAGTGGAAGAACAACGAATCGTGGGGTTTGGCGTCCTTTACAAGCCATTTCATTGCATCGATCACATTTGCCCGAGTAGGCATCTGTCGAGGGTTTGTCGTCTGATCCATCAACATGACGATGTCTCCATCTCTGAAGCCCCATTGGCCTAAGCGTGCGACGAATCAATGCAGCAGAAATTCGTGAACAAAGAAACTTACGGGTAAGGAACCGCTTGACGTTCTTGATATCGTTGATACAGCCGTGTAACTCGCGTTTCTGGCCTATATAATTGATACCAATCTATATGGCAGTCCGATTGAACAATCATCCCAGCATGTGTCAATAACGGCAACGTCTACTCACGCACAAGGCCTTCTTCCGACCTGTACACATCGAGTATTGGTGCCCAACGTTTGCACGAACTAGCTTCTGCGATGACGATGATGGCGTGAAATTGGTGACTACTGGCGCAGAAGCACTTCCAGTAGAGAGTGCTCGGCGGCGATGACCCTGGGCTGGTTGCTGAGCAACAGTGGGCTGCAATTCACGAAAACTCGCAGCGCCGGGAACTGCTTGAACTTTACCGGGCGCATGTGAATTCCGTGCGGATGTCTTTCGCAACCGAGACGGCGATCTCTCGTCGGCATAATGAACATGACGGGCCGTCGTCGCTGACACGCTGTGCGAATGTTGTCGCGTTTGTCTGTGCGGATGGTGGTGATTCGATTGGCGAGGCGGAGCTTGCGTGGATAATTTAGGTGGTAATACGGGCGGTGCGCGGGGAGCCGACACAGGAGCAATTTGAGGAGGGACGGCAGAGCGCGGGAATGTGTGGTAGGATGGACTGAAAAGGGGGAATTGAAGACCATACAGCTTTCAATCAGCGACCCACTTACTGGGTACTATAAGATATAGTAGTCAGCGCCATGTTTCTATGGTAATGGGAAATGAGAAAGAGTTACTTTGGAGCAGGCCTCCTTGGTGGAGGGGCATTGGGTAAACCGAGAGGAACGAATGGCGATGGGTAGGTCGGCGTTGCTTGTCTGTGAACACGATTGGGATAAAGCTGAGCAGAAAACCATTCGGACGCGCTCACCTCATCTGCGGCCGCGAAACAGAACTGGTCTCGCAAAATAAGCAAGGCTGCTCGCATCTAGTGACGGTGGACGCACCCAGGCGACGCGTGATGACGCGCGTTCGAAGACGTGGGTTCTTGAGGAGCATAATTGCCATTGCCCCGCAAATCCCACATCACCGCGTTGATCTGTGTGTACGCTTTATAGCGAGGAAAACAAGAGAAGAATGGACACCCTGGCATGACGAAAGCATCATCGGGCGGGGAAATCCACGAAGCCGTGAGTCTTTTATACGCAGTGGGAAATGCCAACAAGGGGGGCTCACAGGGAGCGGGACAGCCAACGGATCCTAGTCAAGCACGGTGGGACAGGCGAGGCGCTCGGGGCGCTGTATTGCGAGGGCGGCATCGCCTTTTTTTGACCAATGACTCTTATGATACTGACATTCTTCTCTTCCGAAAAAGGGTGTCTTAGCTAATCGAAGGTCTCGGAACCGGAAGCCGGATTCACTTTGTTTACTGCGGATGGCAAGCTGCCAACTATTTATATCTCCGCCCTCACCCTAGGCTATGAAAGTGATGGCGGGAATCGCGCCCGCCATTACCATGCTGTTCAATACGGTATCTCGCACGCTCATTCGAAATCCGTACTTTCTTTTCCTCATCTATCACAGTTAACGCTTTTATTGAGCACAGCTAATAGTCTCCATTTTTGTCTCAACAAAGCACTTGCTCGTATGCAATATACGGCTCTTGAGTCGTCGCATATAAGACACCGGCGGACGACACTGCGAAATGATCACACACGCTTGATGCCAAGACGAGGCTGTTCTGCCAGGCTGTCAGCACTTCACAGTCGGCAATGCATCTACAACAAAGTATGTAACGCACTGGTGAGATCCTGATTTGAAATTGTATGAGTAATTTTCTCTTGGCTGGCCCGGGGGGTGGCAGATGGCCACTACTGTCACTGAGGCTTCTCTGACCGGACTCGTAAAACTAATCTACAGTTAGTCATTCAGGCACTCAGCGGCCTCCGAGTTCAATGGTCGAGGCACCATCGTCGAAGGGTAATATAAGTGTAAAAGACGTTTGCTGATTCAGAACTCGAGGAACTTGTGACAAAGGAAAACTCAGCTGAACCGGTCGAAAGTAAGTCAAGTACGCCTCGGCTCTCAGAGGCTCTTGTTTCCGTCACTCGTCTCAGTAAGGTGAGTCTAGATAGTTTCTAAATTGTTGAAAGCAAGGGGAAAAATTCGAGGTCAGGAGTCTTCTTTGCGCACGGCTGACTTTGTTGTGGCACCAGGCAGAGCCAAATTTAACGTTATAGCGTGGCTGAAAAGCTCGAACCTGACTTTCCTGCTCGGGCGATGCGAAGCACGAACTCCCACAGAGCGGAGTCTTTGGCCGTATCCATGGCTAGTGACGAGCGCATCCGGTCGACCTCGGTCCCCCGCCCCGTTTTCGCTCTCACCCTATTCGGCCTCTTCGTTCTCTTCATACCTCAGGCATCAGCGCACGGCTCCGAGTTCACCGCGAGGATTTCCCTCCCACCTTCGTAGCTCCCTCGTGCCCGCCTAGATATCCAGGCGTTTACCTTTAGATAGGCTCGACAGTCGTAGATATGACAGCCTTTCCGTCCGGCGATTTCAACCAAGCCTATCGGTGACGAATGAAATTGTGGTATCTTGTCCGTAATCTGTCAACGCAATGTCACCCAATTTCAGAGAGTATTTGAAGTGGTAGTAGTGTCGTTGGTTGCTCCTACAAAGCAATCCATTAGTGTGTAAATGAATTTCAATTATTCATACTGCTTTCTGAATTCTTCATGCACTTTCAAATGCGCAACCTCGAAGAAAACATTTTCCGCGTTTATTGTCCTCTGGAGCGTTGCCCCACGGTAGACATCACATGCACTTTGTGTAACGTAGATAGACCGTTTAGTATATATTATGTACATGAAACATTGGCAGAAAAAGGGGAATTCAGGGGCGGTTTGTGACCATGTGCCAAGTTGGGCGCGGATTCTGGTGAGAGTGGCTGGTTCTTTGTGGTCTGGTGCCTGGGGCTCGTTCTCGTCGCTGTTCGTGCGGAACCCGGTTATCTATCAGGTGGTTCAGGTTCCGGAACTTTCCCTCGAAGAATTGTTTCGCGATACCTTTGACAAGTCATCAGGCGCAGTTTACACATTTTCTCCTGTCTCCTCTGTTTGTTGCGCAACACTGTCAATATCAAGCTCGTTTGTCATATACTTTCTTGTCGTCTTTTTTCGATCAGACTGCGTAGGCCAGTACCTAAACTGACAAATTTGAAGGCTATATCAATTTATCAATATGCACCGAACAGTTTCTCGGCCTCATTGAGAGTAATCTCGGCGGGATTATTGAATCCGGACTAACCTGCGTCTTGAAACGTATTGCCAGTTGAATGTCGAGAAGGAAGAAGTAGAGGTGCATGGCACACGTCGCCCGCACGCCCTCGCATAGTCCATTTATGACCATACGGAGATCGGTTTAACCTCACCCAGAAGGGCGCGGGTACGAGCGGACACGATATGGATCGACACCCGTAAACCAGATTTTAGATACGACAGTAACAAAAGTCTGTCAGATTTTTCGAGTAAATTAGGCTTCTTCGTAACAGCGAACGACACTATACTTTAGTCATGGGCGACTATATCTGGAGCGTCCCTGAGAGGCTTGAAAAACGCTTCATAGGCTCCGATCGCTTCTTCGGAGCTCAAGCCAAAGCGGCCTAACTGAATGGCAATAAGGCCGCCTGTCGATGAGCCGCAAATGAGATCAAAGATTTGGCATGGACTAAGAAGGAGGTCTTCTTCTTCATTTTCGCCACAGATCTCTTCCACGGCGTGCGAAAGGATGAGAAGGCATGCGAACCCCCCGAAACCTCCGCCATCGATTGGAAGGACGATGCGAGCTAATAAATGGGAGAAAACACAGACAGACAAAGGAGGAACGCCGCACAGCTTTTCAAATTCTTTTGAACTTATCGGTCGAGTACTCCTCATGTCGTTGACAAGGGTTGTCAAAAGGTAGCCCATACTTACACCCAGACGTGTTCCAGGGCAATCTTATAAGGAAATAGAATGCCATCACGAGGTCTCATGTTTGTGTTGCAGTGCCACAATCAGGGCCCTGGCCGAGCTTGATCCGGCCCGGGGCCGACTCGAAGAGTGCAGGTCAATCGTATAAAAAGGTTGCGCCTTCAACGATATCTCCGCAGGTACGCCTCGTCGACGACATGAGCGGCGTCGTCACAAATTCTTTTATTTTTTCTCCTTTTTCAGCCCCGAACACGACGGCTTCCATCGGTTGGCGAAGATTCTCTGGAGACTTTCATACTTATACTTCTCGTCCTCCAAAAGCGTTCGTGGAGGCGCAGATCTCCGACGGAAAGTCCCCCACCCCCTCCTGACTCATCGTCAAATTTATATTGATGTATGGCGGCGAAGGATGGGATAGGATTTTTCCTGCAGGCTGTGGTCCACAAATTAAAGAGGGACGTGGTCGTCGTCCAAAGGTATTCGCATCGTATGATCAAGGCAGTTAAATAGTAAGATGTCTCTATGTGCGAAAACAACCTGCCCGTGTAGCACAAAGTCCGAGGGACAATTGTGAGTGCTCTCAAAACTTGACAACGCGCGCACTGCGAACTGATCAGAAACCAAGTACCTCGAACTCGACTACTATCTTATCGAATTATCGAACGCGACGGCATATCCTCATTATTACAGGTTATCGACGACTTGAACGTGAACGCGAACGTCCTTTTGTTCTAAAGTATCGCGACGATCTCTGCTGCGACCCTCTTGGAGTCCGGCGGGTCGTCGCATGAGTGAAAGCGCACTGGACGGCTGCCATAGGAGACGGTCGGTCGTTTGTAACGCCCCAGCACATTCATCAGCGGGACGGGAACTCTTGGACCCATTCGACCCAAGCTCAGAAGTTCCCGAACCCGGATCCGATGATGCGCCCCCTCAATAAATACTGTCGCATGACCCACGGTAGTAAATCGCGTGGAATCGCGAGCGACATCCACCGCGTACACAAAAGGGCGTTACGTTCGGCCACCTCGAGTGTTTCAATGACATAGATTTTTGCGTTCCAAACGATTCCCCTGTCACCATCGTCTCCAGTTTAAGAGTCATTTACCGTCTTGAGAAACGGCATCATTCCACGAAGCAGACAGCTTGGACGCCTTTCGTCGAACGAAGGCCGTATCATATCGCGATTAGGTTACATCGCAGCAAACACACTAGATCAAAGCACAGCCTTCACACGTCTCCGTCCCACAATTCACATCGAATCCAGCGCCTTACCCACAGACGACCGCGCCATAGCCCTGGGCGACGACATCATTGACCCTGTCCACCATACCCACACCCACGTCCACGCTCGACGACGACACCAGCGCGACCGCCAGACTCGTCGGGGACAGCGACCCAAGAGACCACACGCTCACCGAACTCTCGGGTGACGGCGGGTGAACAGACGATTCCCGACGCGCGCGTACGACAACCGGTGGGTCGTCGTGATCAGGAGGATACGAAGGAAACGGTAAAGGCGAGCCTGGCGCGCTTCTGCAAAGCTTTCGCGTCTTCCTGAACGCGAAACGACCGGGTGAGCCGTCTGAACGATGTGGGGAGGAACGAACGCCGAGCGCGCGGCTTGCGAGAGAGGCGCTCGAGGACGTGGACGACGTGAAAAAGAGGGATTTTTCGAGCGGTGGAGACATGAGCGAGGGCGGGCTGAGAGGCAGGACGGACGCGTGGTCGTCAGGGGCTGAGAAGCGCCTGGAAGCACCGCCGGTCGACGATCGATTACGAGGCGTCCGGGGATGACGTTCAGGTGCCCTCGTGTACGTATCGGATCGATGACTCTCCTCAGTTGCGTACCCCTTGACCGTGTCTATGGATCGCTCGTCGGCAAGCATATCTTCTTGGGACTCCGAGACGCGCGGTGTCGCATCGCATCGATAATCTGTGTGCAAAGCGAACGTTCCTTCTATGAGACTGGGGGTCTTTGCTGGTAACGCCGTTGGGATAACTTCTTCATCCTCCTGAGGACCTAGTAGCCTCGACGCATCCTTGTGAAGACCACCATCGAGAGAACGACGGGCGTTGTTTTCATCAACAAGTGCAGCCCCTCTTGTCGTCTTTAAGCTGGCAGCCCGACGCACTCGGTTCGTAGGCGTTTTATCGCCCGGTTCGTCTTCCCGCGCTAGAGCAGAATAGCCCATGCGTACGCCAGTCACACGACGGTAAGGACGCTTGAGTTTCAAGATGTCAAACATGCTGCGTCGGAATGTCTTGGGTACATGGGTATCCTGAGTCATGTGGCTATAAATGGGATCCGGCGACGAAATGCGTATATTGGGCATAGGGACGACACCCAATGGCTCGGAAGACTGTACCGAAGTCATCGGTGTTGTCGCAGAGAATGGATCGTCTTGTGAGACCACCGTAAACCTCTCGCCGTCACTCGAGGGAACGATGGTCTGGACGCGGGCCGCGTCTGAGAAATGTGGCTGAGATGTACCGAGTGTCTGCCATGCAAGCGTTCCTTTGGGTACGTATCGCAAACCGTGAATCGTAAATTTGCTAGGAGTGCTGGCAGCGAAAAGGGACACCTGTTCCATGCTCGGATATCCCTGTACGAGCAAGCGATCCTCGACGTCGTTTTCTGGCTGAACGTAAGGAGGACCAGGCAAAAGAGTCGAAACACGTGAACGAGTGTGCCTCTCTCGCAATTTGAAAAAGATTGAAATAGTGATGGCACCAAGAACGACGCCAAGTGCAATGAACAGAGGAATGAGATACAATATGTTCACCTGATGAGGGGACCGCAGTTTGGGTAAGACGGTTTCAGACGATGCCGTCGCTGGTGGTAGTGCAGTGATCTGGATTAAAGAAGCAGACGGGATATCACTCAAGAGAATGACGTCCTGGGCGACGGTATCCGTATGGGGAACGGTATCCAAGGTAATCGTGGGTGAAGGGGTGAACGTGGGTACGTCTGATTGGACATAATACGACCACCAAGGATGAGGTGTCATTGACGGAGCTGCTGAGTCGATTCCGTAGCGGTTACCTAGATGAGTCGAAGTAGGTAGAGCGATGAAACAGATGCAAGAGATCTCGTACCCAATTGCTGCAGATGTACCATGATGGCAGGGACTATTGCGGGTTGTAATCTGGGCCGAGGACTATGGACGGTACTCGTGACTCGACACCTAGAGCGGAAAGATCTGCTCGAGGCCTGTCGAACGAAAGACCAGCAGCGATGAAAGTGGAGCGACGAATAAGATGTGACGACGGAGAGTACGAGGCGTTTGCGACACCAGACCGTTTCGTCTTCCGCCAAAAGGTAGTCGGGCGAACTGCAAGGACGGGTTGAAGGACGTGTGGCCTGCAAGGACGAGTGAAAGACTCACACAGTGGGGGAGGTGGACGGGATAGCTCGCCTCTGTCTGAGGCTGTAGAGGTAGAAAAGATACGGCGGGGTGGTGGTGCTGCTACGGGTGGTGTCACGGTTGGAGGTGCTGAAGCGGGTCGCTTGGGAGGAGGAGATCTGGAAGCCCTGAAGGTCTTTCTTGGGGGAGAAAGAAAGGCAGCGTCCAGGTCAGAAACTTCTACGGGAGAGCGACTCTCGTTGTCCTCTTCTGCGTCGACGTTCTCGAGGGTGACCATGACTGGCCTTGTGAGGTCGTTTTGACTTCGACGGGCGAAATTGAAACCCAACGGGTTCTGTTTCGGATACGACGGTGTGGGCGATACGAGCACGGTCAGATCTGACATGAAAGGCTGGTAAGACATCGACAGTACGGACCGCACTTTATTTGGCCACCGTCATGTTGTTACGCTTTGCCCCGTCCCCAACCGGCGCTCTTCATCTCGGTGGTCTTCGAACTGCACTCTACAATCATTTGTTCGCAAAAAAACACGGCGGACAGTGGATTCTTCGCATCGAAGACACTGACGCGGTATGTCATATTCTCTGCTCGTCTCTCCAACTCACCTTTGCATAGTCACGCTACGTTCCTGATGCCGTCGACGGTATTCGATCGGCGTTGGCTTGGGCTGGATTGTCCTACGATTTCGGCAAGTCAAACGTAGACCGCACTCGCGTCCTCTGACCCTCCGAAAGGCCCCGGATTGGGCGGTTCCCATGGTCCATATCATCAAGTACATCACCATTCTTCCTTTTCCGATCCTTTTCACCCACCTACTTGCAGTCGGAGCGACTAGACTTGTACCACGCGCACGCACGTCGACTCTTGGAGGTATGTCCCATGCCTACCACCCTGTTCCCTCGCTCCACTCCCCCCCTCTAGTCCGGTCACGCGTATCGTTGTTTCTGCTCCCCAGACAAGCTCGCCGCAACGAGGGAGAGATTGGCTCGCGTCGGGTCCAACGCCACGTACGACAAGACGTGTCTCCATCTCACCGAAGAGGATGTCGCAAGACGCGTCCGTGCCGGCCAAAAGTCCATCGTCAGGCTCAACGTATGTCTGCATCGGTTCTACTCGCACCCAGTCTCGACTCTTGTCTAGGACGACAGGCTCCCGGAACGCGTTCCGGCACACGATATCGTGTTTGGAGCTCTGAGAGACGCTCATGCTTCTCTGCCGACCGATCCTGTCCTCCTCAAGTCTGACCTCTTCCCTACTTACCATCTCGCTTCGGTCGTCGACGACCATGAGATGGGAATCACCCACGTCATCCGAGGAGAGGCAAGTCTCGTCTCGTCTCCCAGCGTCCTTCTTCATACATTATCCTTTAGGAATGGCTTCCATCTCTTCCACTACACCTCGACTTGTACTCTTGTCTCTCACTCAAACCGCCTCAGTTTGCACACCTTCCTATATTACTGAACCCCGACGGTTCCAAGATGTCCAAACGCAAGGGTGACGTCGCAGTCCTAGAGTTCATGGTACGATCTTCCCGACCATACCATTCCAATACTCAATAGGTAACGCCAGAAAAGAGGATGGGAGCCCGAAGCATTAATCAATTGGCTCGCCTTGGCAGGCTGGGGACAAGCCCGATCCCCTTTGGACGCATCACCCACTGCGCGCAGCCCTGAAAGCACCTCTCTCATGACGATGCCCGAACTCGTCCAACAAGTACGTCGTTCCGACCGTCCGTCTGAACCCTGTCCTAACAAACGACCTTTTTTTTTGCTTAGTTTGATCTCGCGTCCCTGACGCACCGTCGACAAGTCTTGGAACCCGCCAAACTCGAATACCTCAACAAACACCACCTCATGCGCAGCTGGAAGACGGATCGAGGAACGCTACACCACGCGCACAGGATACGAGACCTCGTCCAAGCCGCTTTTCCTCACAGGCACGTCTCCCTCTTTTAACGCGCCACTGTTTTTTTTTCTTCGTCTGACCCCGTCCAGTCCACACACGTCCCCGGAATACATTGCCCAAGTCATTCACGTCTTGCAGGTGCGCGAAAACGCATTTCGAGAATTTTTTTTTTGGTGCTAAAAAAAAGGCGCGCAACCGTTCAGGGACGGATCATCATCATCCAAGACGTGCCCGATCTGGCGCCCTACTTTTTCGTCGATCCGGATCGCGAGACGCCCGACGCGCAAGCCATGTACACGTCGATACCGCGCGACGACTACCGTGAGTTTTTTTTCCCTCGACGCCGTCCTGATTCTGCTTTTTCGTTCAACCCACGCGTTTTTTGAACCCAAGGTCGTGCGTTGGAAACGACTGTGGGTCACCTCGGAAGCGATCCAGACGCGCGCGGCGTGTCTAGACTCGCGTCGCTCGTCCACGGCGCGTGTGAAGCGACCGGGCTCAAGCAAAAACGCTTCATGACGGCGTTGCGGCACGCCCTGACTGGGATGAAGGTGTGCTATTTTTTCTTCTTCTTTCGATACCCTTGCTCATCCGTCCCTCAGACGGGTCCGACCGTCCCTGAAACAATCGACGTACTCGGGCTACGACGGACCATCGCCAGACTCGAAGACGCTCTCGCATACGCTGATCAGACCCCTTGACCGTGACCTCGTCCGACCACGTAAACTGAGATTGTAAATAAAATTGCGTCGTGCTACATGTCCATTTTTTTTTCGGTGCAGAAAGAGAGAGAGCGTTTCACAGCATCTCCCATCCACCGTTATCTACCGTACTCTCCAACTTGCGTGCGACGGCCGTCGGAATACCGTGATTGAGCCACGTCTTCCGTATCTCTTCCCACCGCGGAACGTGCAGGTACTGCCGCCGTCCTCGTCTGTTCGCCAGCAGTGTCGTAAGAAACACCCTGCGCCGGGCCCAAAAGATCCACGCACCTCATCGAAATATCCACCTCCCCGTGCACGTCCAAATAAGGCGACTGCGCAAACGACCCGTTGCTCGCATACAAGAACAACAACGAACACCGCTTGACGACGAAATACAACCCGATCGCTCCACCGCACCTTTGAAAAAAAAAAAAAAAAAAAAAGGCAGCACGTCAACGACACCGTCGACCGAAAGAGGCCCCCGCCGACTCACTCGCGCGTATGTATATTACACTCGCCCCGCCCGTTCGTCTCCACGTCCATACAGCAATGACTGAGCATACAACACGTCGCGCCACAAATCAGACACACCGCCGCGTCGGTCGGCACCGTGTCGCACCGCACACACCGCATCACCTTGTCCCGCCCGTTAAACAGATCGTCGAGCACGATCGGCAACCGCGCCAGTCGGTACGACGCCGCATAGTCGAGCACGACACCACAGTTGAGCTGCGACGCCGCGTGCGAGTGGCCATAGTGCGCGCACCATCCCGACAGCGCGTTCTGCAGCGTGTCTTGGTTCGGGAGGTCGGACAGCGCGGGAACGTGCAACAGCGCGAGGAGGCGTCGGTATTCGTCGTCGTCGTTGTCGTCGTCGTCCGCACCCGTCGTTGGCGTCGGGAACGCGTTCGGGAGGACAGATCGACAGAGGATCGCCGCACGTCGCAAGAACGGCAACGTGAACGTGTACAGCAGTTTTTCGATCCGGGCTTCGCCAAACATCTCGAACACGAGCGTCGCCGTATGTTCAAACACGGGCGAATGGCGCACGACGGACATGAAGAACATGCGCACGTCGCCAAACAGGTCCACGTACGTTCGCGACGCGGCCGGAATCGAATTCGACGACCGCGCCTTGTTCAGGACGTACACCATGCCGATGACGGTGCGCGCTAGACACGCATAGTAACACAGCACGAGGACGTGCTGCAACATCTCGGGCGCGACGGCCGCTGTCTCGACGAGCACCGTGAACGGATCACGGAGGAGCAACGGATACGAATACGACGTCAGCGACGTCCTGCTCCACTCCGGCAACAGGCGTTTGATGATCGCTTGCTTCACCGCTTCCTTGCCCCCGTCCGGTCGTCCCTCGAGCTCGATCTTGGCCAACGAAGCCAGACATCCGAGAAGAGACCGAACCATCCGCACCTGCGGCTCGGTCAAACTATCCGCAACGTTGCCGCTCGCGCCCGTCCCGCGCGTCGCCACCTCGATCGACGCGATCGTATACCCCACCAACTCCTCCGGCAAATAAATCCCCGACCCCCGCTCACCCATGTCAGGCTCCGGCCTCTCTCGCAAATGACGCGTCTGCTGCGACACGATCTTGGCCACGTTCACGACGCTGTCCAGCATCTTGAACGTCTCGAAATTCTCCCCGCGTCGGATCTGCACCGCATAGTTCGGATCTTGCGCGCTCCAAAAGACGAACTCGCCCGTGCCGTTCCGGAACTGGAGCGCATCCATCACCGCGTCCGGTTTCGACTTGAGAATCGATATTCCCACCGCGCGGATCCAGTCCGGGAACGGGATCGTGGTCGCCGGGAGCGGTGACGATCGAGAGATGGGAAGAATGATGTTGCCCAGACTTTTGCACAGCGGACAAATGTATTCCTTGCGAAGAATGTTCTCTGGGTGGTTCCGCGTCGCGTGCGAACGATGCCGTTGACGAACGGAGGCATTATACACCTGGAAACACTCCATGTGCATCATGTGGCCGCACATGGACGTGTGTAAACCAAAGCGCGTGTGCTGGGTAGGGAACCCATCAAAGTTGGGCCCAAACTGGGTCACGTCCTCGTGATAGTCGGGGTCCACGGACGGGAACGTCGTCTGCATCGGTGGCTGAGAACGGCGGTCGAGCGAGGACGGTAAACCCATCAGTTCGTTGAGATAAGCACCATGGCTGTCTGGATGTTTCCGGAGCAGTCGACTGGGCTGGACCAGCCCAAGCATGCCCCACGGCTTCGAGTCGTTCAGGTCCTCCTGACACACGATACACGAACCGTATTGGACCACCTCTTCTGGCGCCTCGTCCATGTCTTCGTCCTCCTCGTCCACGTCTTCAAAGTTGGTGGCGAAACTCGCTTGTTGTGCCCTCATCTGGGCCATGATCGCCTCCTGACGTACCTTGGCCGCGCGCTTCTTAAGCGTCTCCGAGTCCACCCCAGAGTCCACGACGACGACGACCTTGCGACGCGCCTGCACCTCTTCGGGCACGAACTTGGACATTTCGCCCAAGATCCACTCCACACGTCCCGTATAAGGCTTGAAATGTTCGACGTGCTCCATCGCACAGATGATCTGGATCAGATTCTTGCCGTCCTCAAACACCTTGAGCGCAGAGAGATGGCTGAACACCGACGCACGCTCCACGAGCGCAACCATGACGAGATAAAACACTTGATCGAGAATCGCCTCGGCCGACGGTGGCGTCGTCCCCCCCGCCTCCGTCAACATGAGGATGTTATAGATGGCGTAAAACATGACTTGCAAAAGCGCCTCGGATTCCAACAGGGACGGTAATATGGAGAACGGACCCGTCTCGATCCCGATCGGTTTCGGCACGATCACGGGGTCCGCCTCGCCCGTCGTCTTCTTCAACCGCGCCTTGAGCACCGCTTCCACCTCTTCACGTCTGTTCCGGGTATAGTGATAATAAAACGGGTTGACTTCGTCGTACAGCGCTTCTTTGAGCTCGTAAGTCCCGGTGTCAGTGGTGGCCTCCGGCGCTCTAAAATTGGAGACTTGTCTGAGGACGTGTTCAAAACAGACGTCGTCGGCCATGCGCTCGGCGACGCGCTTCACGAGGTCGGTGTACGAACAGGGTCCAGCCGCGAGCGCATGGATGATCTCGCGCCGTACGGCGATCGGCAGAGATAGCTTGGTCGCACTACCCTTCTCCGTCAAGAGAGTGATGATCACGTACAGCAGCTCCTCGACCATGCTGGACAGTTGAGCACCTTCGTACGACGGATGCACGACCGCACCAGAAAAGAATTGGAGGAGCTTGAAACGGTCCAGGATGCTCACGATGACCGTGTTCGGGTCGAGGATGATAAGCGATGTCTGGAGAATGAACAGGTCTTGGTCGTAGCACAGCTCGCGAAGCATGAAGTCGCGATAATGCAACAGCTGGCCACGTATCGGGAAGCCATTGCGAACCCACAGTCCGGAGCGGATCTGTGCCACCATTGCGAGCACTAAAAACCACGACACCGACTGAACTCCTCGTCGAGAACCAAAGCATCTCGAGCTTACCTCTGAGAGGGAAATCGATCAACGTGAGAATAGAGTCTTCTGTTGCGATCCCCATGAACAAGTCACGCACGCTCGCCACGCCCGCTCGACCCAACGACTCCTCGGACAGAATATCCACGTTTTTCAACAGCTCCGCCAAAAGCCAATGCAGAGAATGATGGAAACTGACGTAGCCTTCTGAAACGTCGAAATCCACGATGGTGTACTCGACGTCCCCAAACACGACGTCGTGGTACGCCGGCTTTGAAAACTTGCTCTTGTCGAGCTTGTCGTTGGCCAACGTGCAGACCGCAAGAATCTCGCCCACGACGATCGAGATGGCGCCGATGAGCTGCGAGGGCGTCGCCCAGCTGAAAGCCTCCCCGTACACCTTGATGACGCGCGAAAGCGAGAGCGTGACGTTGAAGACGCTTATCCAAGCGTCCGTCTCGTACTCGACGTGGTTCGTGGCAGCGCGTTTGTTGGGATGCACACACATGAACAGCTGGCACACCTTGGCGAACTTGCGGATGAACGTGGAATTCTTGGCGATGAGCTGTTGGACCGGTTCGTTGTGGCAGAGATACCGGAGGTCGCTGAAGATCGGCATGAAACGCTTGGACTTGAACGGGAAACTGTCCACGTCCAGTTCAGCGAGCTCGGAACCAGTTCCCGTCACGTTGAGGATACGTTTTTCAGAGATCTGGTTCGTGAAAAAGTTGATGATGATGTCGAGCAAGCGTGTAACCAGATCGTGGTATCGGACGATGTGGCTTGAGATAGATGGGACAGTAAAGAGCTGAAGAGCAAAGTACTTGATGGACGTTTCTGCTTCTCTGTCGACGAGGAGATAGGCATCTACAATGCGCGGGTATACGGCGGCGAAATGGCTCCCTGAAACAACAATCAGCCCAGAGCACGTCTCACTGCTTAAATTGTCGAACCTATAGCCAGTTTGTGGGGGTGAGAGAGCGTGAGGACGGAGGCATATATCTCCTTTAGGCTGATACGCGGTTTCTTCCACAGTCGAGCATGATATAAAAACATCCAGTCGATCCTACACGGACTGGAAATCTCGCTGGCGAGGTCTGGAACGTGGGATCCAGATCCGTAAATGTTGCTTTCGCGATTTCTGGCCGAGAGCAGTTCCGCCGCGATGACCTCGCGAATGATGAGTGTGTCTGTTCCAAGCCTGCTGCGGGTGAGGTCGAGAAGCCATTCGATGATGACGACGACGACCTGTTCTCTAAAAGTGTCGTAAGCGCGCCGAATGGTGACGCCGATTTCGATCTTGGAGATGACCTGGGCGATCTCGAGGAGACGAGGGACGTTAGTGTTCATGTCGATGATCTCACGGCCGTGCTCGTCGATGGCGTTGGCCATTGCGGTAGCCTCTTTGCGATCGCGGTTCGTCGTATCGCAAATGAGCTGAATGACTTCGTCGAACGAATGCTTGTCGTCGTTCCAGATGATGACCGAGTATTGGTCTTTCTGCATCGGGTCCCCGGTGGGCTGAAGCCTGAGATCTGCTTCGTTTGGCGGCACGGACGGTTCCTCTGGAGAGCAATCGAGCGTGTCGAGCAGAAAATCGAGGGCATAGCCGATCGTGCGACCCATGTTGTCCCTGAGTTCGGGTGGAAAGACGGCGCGAAAGGGATAATGGGGGACGGGAGGGATATCTATGTCGGACATAGGTCTCGGGAGGACCCTCGGAGTCGTGTCGGGCGCAGTGGACGCACGAAAGGTGCGATCAGCGTCGTGGAGCAGCGGGTGAAAGGGACACTGAATGTCGTTGCGCCAGGCTTCGGCATCGCCGCAGTCACAACAGCCGCCCGACTGCTGTGCGATGAAGAAGCTGATGTTGTGATCCTTGTGCGAGCTGGAACGGAAGCAGCGACTGCAGAGCACACAGCTCTCGTCGAGCGCACAGTCCCTTGCAAGACGGTGAGCGCGGGAGGAGAAGGAAAGAAAGTACGCACTTGCATCGGAAACAGCTCTCGCCCTTGGTGAATATGTGACCACAAGGCCGACCTGGCACGACGGGGTCGTCTGAGCCCGCGCCCGCGAAACCGAGCTCAGCCTGGACCTGGCCGAGTGTGGCGTGCATGGGAAGACTCGAGTTGGAGAGCGGGAGAAAGAGATGGGCGTACGGCCCCCAGAAGGCGTCGTAGAGCTCGGAGAGGATCTCAGCGCGGGTGGCGGGCGTGAAGACGTACTTGCGCGAGCCGGGCATCGTCTCGAGGGCGAAGCGGAGACGCGAGAGGGGATCCGAGGGGCGGTCGCGCGGGTTCATCGTCGGGGGGAACTTGGAATTGAAGAATCCGATAATGCTAGACATGATGATGGTGGTCGATGTCGATGTCGATGTTGACGACGGCGACGACGACGATGACGACGATGAGCAAGACGATCGCAACGACGACGACGACGCACTCCGACTCATGTCACGTGAGCAACCATGTCCTCTCCCATCGCGGTCCTCGCCGACCCCGCCCTCCGCCAAGTCGACGCCGCCGCTATGGACTATCTCCTCATCGAGGCAGTCAGCGCCCTCCGCGCGTCCTCCGCCGTCGCAGCAGCACGCGCGAAAAAGATCGAGCTCGACATGGCCACCGCCGGTATCCTCCCTCCCCCTCCACCACCCGCACCGAAACCACAGCAGCACCGCGATAGCGTAGCCAGCACGACGTCGCGCCCGCAGGTCCCCGACGACGACGAAGACGAGGGTCTCCGGACGCGCTTGGAGGCCATCGGGCACCACGTCGGCAGCAACTTTGTTGAAAGGTGCGATCCGTTTGTTCGCTGACCGTCTGCTGACAATTCGCTCAGACTGTGTCGCGACCGACCCTTGTTCGGCGACGCGCTCGACGCGATCAAGTTTGTCTGCAAGGAACTCTGGGTGTCCTGCTGGGACAAGCAGGTAGACAATCTACGCACAAACCACCGCGTCCGTCCATATCCTTGTCTGATTATCGCCCCTGATCTTCCTTCTAGGGCGTGTTCGTCTTGCAAGACAACGCCTTCAAGCCCATCACGCGCATATCCTCCTGGCAAGGTCGTCCCGAAGCTCTCAAGCACGCCAAAATAGTACGCGTCTCCTACTACTATTCCCTTCGTTGACCGTTTCGCTCCCAAAGTACGTCGCTTTTTCCGTAGGACTCATCCGCGGCACACTTGCCCGCATCGGTCTTCACGGCACAGTGACCCCAGAGATCACCTCGTTGCCGCACTGTATGTCACCCTGTCCGACGCCGCATCGACCTCTCACCTATACGACAGGTACATTCCAGATCAAACTGCCAAAGAATTCATGACCCATATCTTCTTTCTTGCGTTGTACCCACATACTCTTGGCAATCAAGTCCGTCGTTCGTCTGAGCTCCACTATCGCTGTTCACTCGTGTGCACACGACCCACAGCTCTAGCCTGGTAGACTAAAAGTCGATGGCGTTTACGATAATCCCGCCGATTCACAGCGTGGCATGATCGGTACCGCCCACGACGGAATCTCTAGGCAGTGTCATTGTGTCAGCCCAACCGCCCATGCCACTCTTCGGCAGTACGACAGTACAACAATGGACGGGTGCCGGTGCGCACGGACATGAGGGCGTAGCATATACTACCTGCACGTTCTACATGGTTTGTCCGACTGCGCATGGCTCGTCGTCCGTGACAAGCGTTGGATGCGGCGATGATGTCGGTCCGGCGTCTTCATGGTACCCCGTTGGTTGACGCCTAGTCCCAGGCACGGTCAAATGTCATACGCGTCCCAAGTTGGTGCACAATTCCATTCGTCCATTCTCCTTGTTTGCCACCCTCGACTGAGATCGCATCGTCTCCGAGCATCCGATCCCACAACAAGCTCGTCATTACATTAAGTTAGATTGTAACATACAGATTGTGCAAAGGCCTAATGCAACGTACATTATATGAGAAAAAAAGTCTGAAACATGTATGTGCTCAGATAAAGCATGAACGAACGAACGAACGAATGTCGAAACGGTCCCTAAATATGGAACGCAAACACGCACGGTACTATTACTTACATCTGGGGAGCAATGGCACCAGATCCCATCGCCCCCACGCCACGCAACACGTCTGCAAGCACATCCCGTGCATTCGGTAGCGTAAATGCCTTCCTGGGAGACGTCGAATCGAGTGGCGAGGTAGGCGAATACGACGGAGAGATGCCGTCTGTCGACACGGAAAACCTAGGTCGCCACGGAAAACGGATGTTCACTGGTGAAATACGCGGTGAGACGATTCCCACGGACGTCGACGCTGCGATGGCAGGCCCAGGTATGGCCTCGGGTGTGCGGGGCGAGGGACTGTCTATCGCAGAGGGTCTTGTGTCCGTCGGGGTGGCGTGAGACGAATGCGACCGTGAATGGTGCCTACCGGAAATGGACGGCAGCGTTGACAAGAGCCGCGGAGAAGGCACACGGACGGGCTCGGTCGCAAGGTCTGTCGTCGACCCGATGAACTTGGGAAGACTAAGGGACGATGAGGACGAGCAAGGCGGCGGCGTGAGAAACTGCGACTTGCATGACTGGAATTCATGCGAGTCTCCCGAACACATCGAGCCCGTCGGGCTGTTCATAGACTTGGTTCGTGGCACCGCTAAAGAGGAAAGCGATCCAGCTGGACTGCATGCAGGGGACGTCCTAGGCGTTCGCTTTGGGGACGGAAGGGGAAACAGCTCGCTCTCGTCTTCGTCGTCGTCCTCTTCTGGAATACGTGGCGTCGTCGGCGTAGCAGGCGTGACGCGAGTAGACGGAGATGGAGAACGCGCACCCAAAGCATTGCCAACGTGGCAAGCTATCTGGCATTCTTCTCTCGCCTTGGAACCGCCAGACCATCTCCGTGATCCCGTCGGGGGACCGGTATCGCTCACTCGCCTGCGCTTGTCAACTTCGTCGACGCTGATCGCGACCCCTAAATTACCATACGAAGCGGAAGCGGCACTTCCGGCGACGGTGATTGTGCGGGGACTGTCGACACTCATGCTCCGGCGCCTCGAGGCAGCACGGGAGAAATGCTCCGGCCATGCGTCACCATTGGCGAACGCAGCGTCGGTGACGGCCTGGCATGCTGCACAACACGGACGGAGGGGAACCGTGACGACGTCGGGAGGAGGCGAAATGGGTGGTCGGGGTCGGGCATGTCGCGGGAGCGGAGGAGAAGCAGGACCAGAAGTCGTAGGACGATATATGAGACAAGGGGGCAGGGGTGTAGGATCGACGGAGCGAGGGGTCGGAGGAGGTTTGAAAGAAAAGCTGGACCCGAAAAAGCCATTGTTATTTAGAAGACACGAATCCTGAAGCGACGCACGTTGGCACGGGGACGCGCAGGACGAGCTGGTCTTCGGGCGAGTCCTGGGGTGGTGGAGGGCCCGCAGACGACGAGCGTCTCTTCCATAGCGGAAGTGCATACGATTTTGTGACGACTCTTGGCATGCGAGAGCGCTGGGCAGTGTCGGGGATGACGACGCACTGTGTATCGAAACGTACGTGGTCGCAGGTGTGCTCGACGTCGGAGGCGGGGGCGCCCGTCGCTGACTCTGGGGAGGACATGGATGGTGGAGGGAAAGGACATGCAAGGGAAGGAGGAGGAAGATACTCAAAATGTCATACGATCTCTAGCGTGGCCCATTTCGGCTAGCTGGCCTTGTTCATCTGACCTTTCTAGTTGTCCTCGTACGTACTTCAAGTCGTAATCGACGCACGGTCCATGCGTACACGCTCAGGGCTTCTACTACTACTAGCAAATCCTAGTAGCAGTAGCCCTCGCAGCACAAGGTCACTGACATCCTAATAGTCAACTTGCGCACCTCGCAAGTTTGCTAGACTTTCATACTCGGTCACGACTCCGAGGTTTCCTCTGCGGGGCATTATGCCGGAGGTGCGTGCCACAACGACCTCCCATGCTTCTGATGGCATCGCGTTAGCACACAGGCAACTCCACATTCGGCCCATCTCATACCAAATAGTCGAACAACTTCGAACTTCGTGCAGCTTTTGCAGCTGATATCTCAAGGTCGCATTCTCGCCCTTGCTCCTCATAAATCCAGTCTGGCGTGGGTACCGCTCTCACGTCCTAATCAATTGATCTCCTAACGCATCCTTCAACCAAGATAGACGTCTTTCCGGATCGTGGGCGTCCGCGGTACAATGTCCTACCGAGAGAGCTTCCACACATGTATCCACCCGCATCAGTGGTCCTGGTGACGGACTAGCGTTGATCCGTAATTCAATCTCTGTCCAACGGTGCGTCACGTACTTACAAACCAGGTTAGGTCCTCACAGATTTTCCTTTCGCCTTTTTTGCGATACAATGTTCTGTCAGGCCCATCAGCACCTAGTCAACACCAATGGGCATCGATCGCCACATGTCGTAACCCTACGTTGGACCCTTGCTCAGATTCAGGTCGTAGTATGTCACTACGCGGGGAAGTACCTGGCCTCAGTCTTTCAAAGATGTCCCCGTGCCTGTCTGATATGATGCTGGAGAACTACTTACCTCCACTGGAGTCTATATCTCGTGTCACTCGCGTTGAAATGCACGGACCCGATCTACCCTCAACCACGAAATCAATTCAAGGGACCAATAGACCAATCAGTTGCCACGCGACGATTATGTCCCTTTCTCTCGGCCGACGAAAACTCAAGTATGTACATACTAGTGCAAATACTTCCCCTTGCATGTCATCAGATCGACGTTATTGACATCGTTTGACAGTTGTGACACTGCGAGTTACAAAGATACTTTTCGGTCAGTATACCGAACCAAATCGGAGAAGGCTTCGGGGTTCTAATATTCGATACCCGAAACGCCACACATTGTCGGAGTACACATATTTAAATCTCAATCGCCCCAGCAACTCGGGACAATCCGTGACACCGAAAACGTCGGCATCGCCTTTTTTTGTTTTCTTACACGGACATAACTATCTGATGGAAAAATGAAAACCCAAACGCTCATAATGCCATTGGAGATAGACAGGGTCACCGAAAATTATCAATGGCCCTTGCAGTGGCTGACGGCAGTGTCGTCATCCCGATTCCCTACTAGGATCATTCCGCTGTGGAGACCCACCTCAGCGTCCGGATCCCACTTCAGTGGCGCTACTAGGACACAATATACAAGCGTTCAAGAATTCAGAATAACTAGCATACTTGCCTACGATTCAGGTTCGTCTCTCGAACCATTCCCTAGATCTGATGTCTCATCTTCAAGCTTCGTACAAATGCGTAGTCGACAAAAAAAAAAAAAAAAGGTAACCGGAGGCTTTCTCTCTGCTGTAAAAACCAGTACCAGTTCCGGACAGGACGTCCCTAGGTCGTGTGGGCAGTTGATCCGCGTGGGGCGCCGAAGTGCAACCATTTACAGGATGGTGCCCGGCCTTGCTCGTGCCACTTGGCTATTCTCAGAACGAGAAGTTGGTCGTGTGAGATAACGGCAACACATTGAATGCGTGTCACATAGTGTCTTGCGAACGAACAGCTCCACTCGAGCAGCCTTGTGCCAAATCACCAAGTGAGCAAGCAAGCACGCCACTCGGCTCCTGCTCGTCGCTCCCGGACGTTGAGGACGGGTGTACACGCACGTCTCTCTTCGTGGTCGGGAAGGGTCTTCCGGATTGAAGAAGTACCCCACTCTGCGCCTTCGAACGGCCTCTTGACTCTTTAGCAGGAAGCACCAAGGCAATGCGTTCAGCAGGTGCTCCGAACTGCGGTCATATGATGCCTTATCGGCCCCTCGGCTTGGCGTGATTATCACTGACAAATTACCTAACCACTCACTAGATCCGGGTCGGAAAAACGTACCTCTCCGGAAGTCTATTTCCCCAAACCGGGACGGCTGTCGTTTCGGTCACATTGGACATGCCTGTGTTCGCTGATGCAAGAGGTCTGACTCGTGATTCCTCATCTCATTCCTGATGATATCACAGATAACACTGTTCGCAATGCACCCATCACGCGTCTGGCTGGACTTTTGCCAAGCCATCGTTCATTTACTGGAAATGGAACTTGGTACACAACCCGCCAACCTGCACCATCTATTTTTACTTCCAGCGTGTTTATCCGACGATGAATAAGTGGCGTACGTATGCTCACGGATTTGACTCAAATGCTCGTTCTCGTTGCCGATAAGGCGTCTGAGTTTGGACAGATAAGCACGCCGATTGGTATTGGTCGCCAGACTTTCAGAAACCTCAGCACAGGATTGCTTATCAAACGCTCGTTAAGTTTTTTTATGTACTTCCTGCACATGGTAAAATCAATCTTCACGATTCAGATCCAGATCTGGTCCCCCGGTTACGTTGGACCATTTATGACTGTCCAGTCGTCCCGGGAGGGGGCATGCGTTCATCGTGTCCCCCCTCTCGTTGACAGCTCGATCTCTCATAGCGCCTACTCTCGCATGGCCCAGATAGCAGTAGACTTGGTCCTTCATGACTGCACATCGCCCTCCAAAACGCAGCGTACATTCGTACGTCCATCCTTATCTCTTTTTTTCGTCACGTATCTTGATCGCTGACGTTCTTGGTCGCAGCTCTCGTCCGGACGCGGGGGATCAGGCAACATTCGGCGCTCGGGTCTCTCCCCCAAGGACGAGCGACCTCCCGAGCTCCTTCAAGTCCCATCGCCTACGACCGGGTCCGGCCGCCGACATGTTCCCGTCACCGACAAAGTACGTTTTTTTTCTCATTCGGAGTTCCGCGGAAATCGCAATGCCGACCCCGATTTCAGTTCAAGTCCAGCGGGCGAGGCGGCTCTGGAAACATTCTACCCTCGGCGTCCGCTCTCGAGCCTGAGACGCATCCGCTGACGGTGTCCATCATCAACCAGCACAACGCCGTCGAGGCGCAGTACGAACAGCAGGTGAGAAATGCGCACAAGGAATCTAAAGTCGTGGTTAGTCTGCCAAGCCCTTATTTTTTTCCCGTCCGCGTACGTGTGATTGCTAACGGTGTCTCTCCTCTCCTTCATGGGGGCGCAGCGCTCGTCGGGTCGTGGCGGCTCCGGCAATATATCTGATATACGGCAACGGCGCAGTCTGCAAGAGCTTCGTACCGCATCCAAAAAACGTGCCAGCCTCTTCTCCACGAAAAGCCGGGAGAGGAACGCACGGCGCAGTGACGACAACGCCTCGGACAGACGGTGCGTACAGCCGACTCGCGTGCGCCGCTAGACCGACACGGCTGACGTTTTGTGGACGCGGTCCGTACCCTTAGGCAAAGTCACGCCACGTGTTCTTCCGGGAGTTCTAGCGTCTTCTTGGGCAGCACTGCCAGCATCAGGCGCAGCGAGGATAGCTATGTCAGCCGTGCCGTGACGTCGAGCGGGTCCGAGATAGCGGGCGTACTATCCAGCGACGATCTCACGCGGCCGAGCAGACGTATTTTCTTTCGCTTCGCCCGGCCTTCCTCCTCGGTCTCGGCGTCGTCGACGACGAGCCCGGTGACGCCGCGTTCTGCACCGCCGTCGTATCCGCGTAGTTGGCGGAGCACTGTCAGCTCGGGGTCGAATTATGCGCGGTCGACGACGACGTCGGTCGTGCTGGAACTCGAAGAGTATGTGTCGTTTTTGGAGTTGTGAGACGTTTATTTTTTTTCCTTTTCTTTAAAATGTCATCGCTATCGTTACCATGGTCTTTTAACTATACCACATCTCGCTCGTTGATCGGATTATATATATTGTGCTTAGAATGCAAGCTGTACTGTATGAACTCGGGAATAGACCAGTGTATTTGCTCTCCTTTCGCAATGACTGGGTGGGATTGCAGTACAAGTATAAGTTCCAGTATGTTATTCTAGACCTCATCGATCCGTGACAGTGTCGATCAACGAACGATCGCACACGATAATAGATACACAGTGGAGCAGAAAGCAGTTTTAAATTATCATCGTTCTAACGAGCTCGACCGTCAGATCGATTCAAGTTGATTCAGGATGGGAAATCATCGAGCGGAGAAACGCCGACTCAACGTCGTCGAAAGACCAAAAAAAAAAAGAAAAGGAAAATACAAACGACAGAATTTCCCGAATAGACGGTACACGTTAACGTTCGTTTAGCGAGTCGAGTTAGGTCACCCCTCTACTAAGCTCTAGGCCGAATCGATCGCGGGAAGTTCGCAGTTAGCATGGATGTATGTACATATTCGTTTGCACTTCGAAAGAAGAAGAGAAAAAAAAATACTTGCAGGCTCGAAGGCGACCCTGTCTAGCCTTCGTATTACATTACTCAGCCGGAAGAATCGCGGGAAGGGTGGAGTCGATGTACATAGTTTTGTCTGCATTCATCACAGGAAAAAAAAAATATCGTAGATGGACCCTGTTCTCACCGGTGGATATAAACCGGCTTCTTTTGATGGGACGTTGGTCGGCATAAGTATGCACTTACGAAGGCGATGAGCAGATTTAAATTATTATTTTTCATTTTTCAAGAAGCGAATTTGCCAGCACGCGGCAGGTGGCCAGTGAAAAACACATGTCTCGGAGCGTCGAAAACGGCAAGCCAGATCAGCGTCTCCAAGGGCTGAGATAGGTAGTAGAACGTTGAATGACGTGCCGGCGATGGTCCGACTATTTAAGAAACGCAGTCGGCCGCGGCGTCGCGGGCGTCAGTGACGCAAAAGGTGCCCTCTGGTAATGAAGCACAGAGGGAGTCACAGTCCCTTCGTAATCTGGAACGTCAAGTACATGGTGCGTCGTGAACAAGAAGAGATTTTATCATACAAAAGACATGACTACGAGCCACCGTTAGAGCGACTTCCACATATCAGGATCATGGACTACTTCCTGAAAATAAAGCCTGAGGGTTAGTGATTGGTTATTTACTTGAGACTCATCGGACTCCAGGTCACTCATTTGAATGCGACTGGCAAAGTAATTCCTCAACTTGCCAAGGTTCTGCTCTTCATCCCCGACTGGATATGCAAAAAGATAAGTAGAACGGGAAGCAAAGACATCCATCACACACGGATACGTCCGCAAGAATGTCCTGTGACGTCGGCTGTTCGATGTCTGTCAAAGTCAAGGTGAGGCACAAGATTTGATAGACCAGAGCCACCGGGATTGATCTTCCGTATCGTTGCCAATGTGACAGAGGAGGGCTTGAACTAGGCACCCGAATGCCAAACGTCCCGGAAGCAGTGTCTCAAGCCGACCGGCGCAAGCGTCCGATCGCTTCGCTATCGTATACCGTACAATCATATCATTAAACATTAAGTGTACGACTCAAGCAAAATTGTATATGAACATGGCTCTACTCTACTAGTGCATCCCTGAATTTTACACATTGTTCGATAAAGTCAGCCTGTGCAAGGATATCTTGTCATCAGGTGATAACCTCTTGACGCGCCTTAAGTGATACTCTACGAGACAAATGTTAGCTCCCAAGGTAAACATGTACATCGCGATTTGGAGTAATTTCATCGCTTCCCCCGCCTCAGAATCGTCTTGGAGTAACTTAGCCAGTCGTGTCATATGAAAGTCGATCAATGGGTTGTCGAGTATTCGAACCCGTTTTGTGGGGGGAAGTTCTTCAGTCGCCGCAGGATTCGATCTCTTCCTGCTGGTACTGCAATTGTTGGACTAGAAAAAAGAAGGATAAAAGAAAGTCGAAGCTTGGTTATAAGTATTTCCCTTACCTGAGTGCAATGAACGTCGTTGGTTGTCACGCTCGACGTGCCTTGGTTGGCTGCTGGGTCACGACTGAATCCAAGTATTACTGATCCAAGACTCACCGTTTCCCCCATTTTGCTCCTCTTTTCCTTTCTGCCTGTCCTTCCAACCTTGTAGCCACTGTGGCACAATGTGAACACCTTGTGGGGCTGCCGGCCAGGTAAAATCAGCAATTTCGTCCTCACTCAGATCCGCTGCGTCATGGAAGAGAGTGGTCCGCACAAGCTTCAGAAATGGATGGAGAACGGTATGGTCCGTGAGTCGGATTGGGACGAGAGTGGCAACTTACCTGGATGTAGTTGACTTCGTTCTTCTGTAGAGAGTCTCTCTCGTCAATCAAAAGCTTTGATAGGTCATTCCGAAGTGATTTTGCCTCGGAGAGGGTGAGTAAAGGCATCGTGATATGATAGGGGTGGTAATAAAGGAGACGAGACGCATCGTGTCTCGCTATAAAGCGCGTAAATGCACTGCCACAAGTATAATGGGCCAGTCAGTCCGCGCCGGATTAGATTATGTAATCATCCCTGCTCAGCAACATTTTCCGATCACAGGATGGAACCAGCGCAACCAAAGTCAACGAGAAAAAGAAACAGAAAACGAAAGAGAAGAATAATTTCTGACTCGTCTTCAGAAGATTTCTCATCAGACTCAGACGCGTCGACACCCCAAACGACTCGGACCGTGACAATACCAGCCCGACAATCAAAACCAGTCGCGACAGAGAATTCGGATGAAGACGAGGAATCTTCGTCGCATGATGAGTCCCAGGACAACGACGATCATACCTCAGACGAGGAAGTCGCCGACAAATTGCCCTCGTCCAAGTTAGGAGCTCAACCCAACCTACATCGTGACTCGCCCTCTCCGCCACCCAATGTAGATATCCCACCTTTCATCCCCAAAAATGCTCCCGAAAGCGAGCAAGCGCTCAGAGAAAAATTTCGCAAGTTTTGGATGGCATCTATTGCGGAGGGTTTCCGGGACGATCTCGAGGAGATACGCAAGGTATGTGGTCGCTCGGGGGACAGCAGGATTGAGTTTATTGGGCGATAGGAACCAAATCTTGGTCCATCGCGACTGGCACTTCTCATAGATTCGCTCGCTTCCGGTTCCGATGTATTCTCCTCGAGCTCTGTCGCTGGTGGTGTGAACGAGATGGAAGTTGTTTTGGACCAGCTTTCATAACTTTGTTATCTTCTATCGAACAAGGCAGCGTCTTACGTCCAATACAAGTGTGTGACTTCCATTTTGATGTCCATCGCTAAATTAACCTGTCACAGAAAATACCTCTTCACTGCTTCGAGCTGATGACAGAGCATCAATTCAATAGTCAGAACTAATTTTCTGATGTTGGGTGCTCAGCGTTGATTGTGTGTGCCAGACGTATCTTATGGCGGAGGCAGGCTATTGAGTAAACGAGAGACTAAGCAGACCATCCTTCCCTTTCACCCGACGTCATCGACCAATTCCGTACGTATATCGTCTACGCCCATTAATGACACCTGGCATGCTTCCTGATCCCCGTAAACTGCGTACGTGCTCTTGGAAACGAGCGCGTCTTGTGCTAGCACGACGCTCGCTGTTGGTGTCGAAGTAGGTGCAGTAAGAGACTCACAAGCATTGTGCGCCGTTGGTTGGTTTCGCTGTCGGTTTCTGTGAGATTTGTTCTTGAGTTCGGTTGGACCCCGATGGGAAAGCGAACCCATAGTATCCTGGGCAGTCATCCGTTGGGAATCGATACGCGCTGCAGGGACGATCCACGCCAGCAGAAATTCACTCAGCGGAAGGTAGGAACCAACGTACATGTAGACACTCCGCAGGAACGGCAGCCCAAGCACAGCGCTCGGCTGATTGGTAGAATTCTTGTACTTGATGCCTACATGGCTGAAGGCAATTCCAGAGAGAGGATCATCAGGTCTTATCAACTTGTTCGCGGAATCGATCTGATAGTCGACCCCGTTAATCGTCACCGTGAATGCGACGTAGATTGACTGAGGCGGACCAGATGGTATCGTCTGGGAAAGCAGGATCGCTTGAGCAGTTGCCCGTAATCCGAGACGAGTCCAACTGGCAGAGGGATAAGTCCCATCGAGCTGGTGTTGTTGAAATAAGTTCTTGCATTTGGAACCGTGATCGAAAGTGCGTCCAGTCCAACGAAATTAGGATTCGGTCGGAATGAATCTTTTGTTCTTACGGCGGCCGGCCAGAATCGATTACAGCATTCGGGGACCCGACATACGGGACGACTTGACCATCATAAACCTCCACATCATCAAAGTTGAAGATGTTGAAGGAGTCGCTCTGAGGTATGACGCAACACCTGCACATTTATTTTTTCACACTTAACTTATTGTCCCTGCCGTAACTTATATATTCAAACCGCTCTTACTTATATATTTTTTCACACTTAACTTATCGTTCCCGTCGTAACTTATATATTCAAACCGCTCCTACTTATTTATTTGTTCACACTTTACTTATCGTTCCCGCCGTAACTTATATATCTCTGCCCTTTACTTATATGACTTATATTATATAGTGATGTGCATGGTCTGGCCCGGCTCAGGCTCAAGCCCCGGGTTGGTGCATGCATGATACAGCTGAGGTCACACCCAATGTATGTGGTGATGGGGGAGCCCTTGCATAACTTGCGCCCACGTCGTCATCGTCGTGCCGTGCAGGTGGCATATTTGTGTTGTCAATGCGCTCGCCGTCATCGTCGTTGTGTCGTGTTGGAGGTGCCCTTGCGTTGCCCACGCCTGTGTCGTTGTCGCTGCTGTGGCTGGCCACACCCTCGCTGTCCTCATCGCCGTGTGGTGCTGGGTGCACCTGAGGGGGTGAGGGGAGGGTGTGGGTACTCACCGCACGTAAACGAGATGGAGAGGGGGAGTGGAGGCGCTGAGGTCGCCGCCCGTACGTGAACAGGAGTGTGGGAATAAGAACGTGAGGCGTGAATATCTATAAATTTAACGGCCGGTGGTTGAGTCTCAAACAAAGCCGACGCTTATTTCGACTATTTCGACTATTTCGCGTATTTCGCTAAATGCCACGTTTCGCCCTTTTTTGGACGAAAAAACCACATGGCTCGCTTCACCACAATCCACCGCCCGTTTATACAGCGCCTGTCCTTTGATTATGTAATCCACTGTTCGTTTGAGCGCACCTCTGATTATGTAATCACGTTTGCCTTGCTCTCTTCTCATCTCGTGAGCACAAAATCTTTACTCCTCCACTTTTCCTTGCCACAAAAGCCTTTCAGATACCTGGATTACCTATTACCCAGTAAGTGTAACCCTTAGATCACTGAAAAATACTGAAAAATCACAAATTTTAACCAACTGATTGATAAATAGATAAGAGATCTCTGTCATATTTCATTCCTTGAACTCTCAGGTAAGTCTCATGTCAAATAAATAGCTAAATCTCACTCAATACAGTCAGATCTCTGTTACTTTGTTTTTCTGAGTAAGTCATATATCAAATAAATATTGTAAATTCATAATTTTTAATTTGTTGATTGAAATTTGATGTAGATCTTCATCAATCTGCTATTTCCTGCATTCTCAGTGAGTCTAATATCAAATAAATATTGAAAAGTCATTAAATATAGCTAGATCTCTGTCAATCTGTTTTTGCTTGCATTCTTAGTAAGTTTAATATTTAAAAATTTGCAAAATTTGATTTGTTGATTGAACTTTGATATAGATCCTTGCCAATTCTCTATTCTCTATACTCTTGGTAAGTTTCATGTCAAGTAAACAAAGAACACTAACTGGATTAACTAATTTGCAAATGATTTCTTTTAGCTTCATTCTTTAAAATCTGTAATCAAGAGTAGTGAGTTTGGAATTTAAGTTTTACATATATATGTTTTTAATCTGATTGATGTGATATAATTTAGGATATTTGTGTAGGTTTTTAAAAATATTGATAATGTTTCAACTAACTATTAATAATATATATAGGTGATTGAAGGTCTTTTGAAGATCTTCTATAAGGTTAGATCTAAGATTAGGCAGAGGATCTTTGTCTTATCTTTCAGTGGCTAAGAAGTAAAAACTAACAGCTTGAAAAGAAGTGCTGGGACCCTGCTTTTAGCATTCCTAATCAAGTCTCTACTACCTGGCTTCACAGATTCAACTCTGTGTGTTTGCCAGTTGTTAAAGCCTTTTAGGCTGAGATCTCTGATAGCACTACAAAGCAGAGACGTTAGGTGTAGAAAATTTGACAGGTGTTTCATCTGTTACTTTTTTTCACTGTGTCTCAGGTGTTTCACCTTTAGCTCTGTCACACTTTCACCTTGGTTGCGTTTGATAGCAGCTTTTTAGCACTGAGTAAGGCAAGGTAATTCTGTGCATCTAGACTATCTTTGGCTGTTTTTTGGAGTTTTAGGCATTGAGCCTGAGTTTTTTTTGACAGATACTTTCAGCCGATTTTTGGAGTTTTTGGGTTTTAAGCCTGAGTTTTTTTTTCCAAATACTTTGAGCCAATCTTTGGAGTTTTTTTGGCTTCAAGCCTGAGTTTTTTTTTTTCAGATACTTGGCTTTCTTTTGATATCTCAGAGTGATTTAAATCTCTATTTTCTTTTCTATGTGAGTTCTTTTATAAATGTTTAATTGATTAATGTTATTGACATTTTTAATATTTATTAGGTCTTCTCCTCCTACTTCTCCTGAGCGTGCTCAAAGTGCTGCTCGCCAAGCTCAGCGTGATCTTCATGAGCCTGATTCTCCTCCAACCCGTCGTTATCCTCAGCCTTCCAATCAAAATTTGCCTCCTGCTTTGATTGTAAGTTGTTTTTCTATACTATATTTTATATGCTAAAATATAGATTTTAGCATTATCCTCCTGTTTCTGTATATCAGTATCCTACCATGCCATATCACCTCATTGAACATTATGAGATGCAACATGTCCATCAAATGCATTCTTCAGTTTCTATAAATAGGCCACCACCACCACCACCATTACAACTACCACCACCATTAGTTCCTTCATTTCAACAAATCTCTGTTCTACATCAGCTGCCATTACCTCAAATAACTGATAGAGTGGACTATACTGCTCGCCTTCTTGCAGGGTTTGAGAGTACTCATGAAAGAAGACGTAATCAAAGACATAGTTATTCCTCTGTTCAATCTTCTGTTGCTGCTCAAGCTAATTCTATACAACAACCTCCTCTACAAAGTTTTCAAAACATTATTGATTTCAATGAGCAAATATATCATCAGGCTCAACAGACTCAACAAGAAGAGGCTTATCTTTACTCTATAAGATTACAGCAACAAGAGCAACAAAGAGGCCAGGAATTGCAGCAACAAATGATACAGCAACAGGAGTTGGAGCATCAAAAACTTCAGAATCTGCAACAACAGATGATACAGCAGCAGGAGTTAGAACGGCAGAGATTGTTAGAGGCACAGCAACTGGCACAGCAACTACAAGAGCAGCAGCATCAGATTCAGGAGCAAAATGCAGTTCAGCAAGCACAACAGCTTTCTCAGGCTTTGCTTTCTCAGGCTTTAGAAGAGTATACTCAACACTCTGCAGAGCATTATGAGCAAGATCAACAAAGACAGCAAGCTGCCAATTCTGATCCTAATTCTTCCCCTTCTTCTTTTTCACTACCCAGCTCTAGCTCTTATCAATTTTCTGAATCTGATGACTCTGATGATTCCAATTCTTCCTTAAGCTCTAATAGTTCAAGCTCTGATAATCCTGATCAGCCAATTGCTCCTTTGCCTGTTCAAATTCCTCCTGGTGGAAGACCTTATACTGAGCCCATTCAACTTCACTCTCTTGGTCCCATGAATATCCAATGTCCTCATTGCCATGCTCTTCACTTCATCTCTGAGAAACTTACCAAGTCAAGTGTTCAAAATCCTTGCTTTGGCATATGCTGTCTTCAAGGTCAAGTCAGTCTTCCTCTTATTCAGCAGTGGCCACAAAATCTTCAAACTCTTTTTGATGATCCTCAGGATCAATCTGACTTTAAAAAGAAGATTAGAGAGTACAACAATGCTCTGGCCTTTACCTCTGTAGGAGTACAGATTGATCAGCAGGCCATTCAAGGAACTGGTCCTTCTTCCTTTAGGATTCAGAGTTCTTTTCATCACTTGATGGATGCTCTTCTACCACCAGATGGTCTTCAACCTTCATATGCACAGCTCTATATCTATGATCCACAGGAGGCAACAAATAGACGTGCTCAAAGAAACCCTCTCTTGAATTCTGGCATCCTTTTAGACTTGCATATAACTCTCAGAAATATCCATCCCTATGCTCCTCTTTACAAGCAAGCTCATGACATTATGCAGGTTAGTTTTCTTACTCTATTTTTTACTAATCAATTTTACAATTTATTTTCATATAGACCAGACCACCTGAGCAGCATAATAATGTGAGAATGAGGCTTCATCTTCAGCAGGGCAATGATTCCAGAAGATATAATCTTCCTACTGTGAATGAGATAGCTGCCATTGTATCTGGTCATGGCTCAGAGGATATTCAACCTGATCATGATATTGTTCTTCATCTTCAGGGTGATGGTCTTCATCATATCAGCAATCTACATCCTTCCTATCTTCCTCTTCACTATGTTCTCCTTTTTCCACATGGACAAGAAGGCTGGCATCTGGATATTCCATTGCAGGGAGCTCATGGCCAATCACATCACTCAAAGAAAGTCACTCAACTTCTTTGATATGCATACAGACTTCATATTTGCCCTTTACAAATAGAGCCCCCCAATCTCTTCAAGAGTAATAGACTCTTTCAACAGTTGATCTGTGATGCTTGGGCCTCTATTGAACAATGCAATCTTACCTGGGCTGCCAATAATCAGACAACACTGAGAGCTGATTTGTATCAAGGACTAAGAGATAGGTTGAATCAGGATCCAGATCAAAATATGGAGCAGGTTGGACATGTTATTCTTCCCTCAACTTTCAAGGGTAGTACTCGCCAGATGCAGCAACTTCTTCAGGATTCCTTGGCTATCTGCAGAGAGTATAAGAAGCCTGATCTCTTTCTCACCATGACTGCAAATGGTAGTTGGCCTGAAATCACTCAAAATCTTCTTCCTGGTAAGTACATCTTCTTTTTTCTTTTCAACATTCAGCTCTAATCATTAATAGGTCAGAAAACTGTAGACAGACCTGATCTGGTTGCCAGAATTTTTCATTGCAAACAGCAAGCTCTGCTTAAGAAGATTGAAGATGGCTATTATGGTCAACTGGCTGGTGTTACGCGTGCACAACGTCCAGTCTCAGTGTGTCCTCAAAGGCGACACAACGTCCTATAGAAATCCTAGGGGGTTCTCTGCTGAGACTCCAGACTCAGGCAGGAGTGAGACTAAACACTGCGTATAATTGCGCAGATCTAGCTGGGGAATTACATGGCAACTAATGGGTTACTTATACAGTCCGGAACCATCTTGGAATGGAAGAATGATGGTTGGAACACATGGTATATTACAACAGCCTCGTGGAGTCAGTGATAGGAATGGGATGACACAGTCGCCGAAAGGAGAGGCGAAAGGAGGAGTGGAGGTCCGTGACGAAAACAGCTCTAAAGGCACATGGCATGAGTTACAAAAGAGGAAGAAGAGACGAACAGGGTGAATCAAGAATGGGGATCTCCATATGACCATATGGAGCATAGTCTTCAGGAAACAAAGTCCAGTAGCATTCCGGAGGTAGTCCATCTTCTGGATTCCATTCCGGTAGAGTATTGAAGAGTTCCGATGGTTCCGGAATTCCGGAACCTTCGGAAATGTGGACACTTGTAA
This sequence comes from Austroboletus eburneus, assembly GCA_038090175.1. Classification (NCBI taxonomy): domain Eukaryota; kingdom Fungi; phylum Basidiomycota; class Agaricomycetes; order Boletales; family Boletaceae; genus Austroboletus; species Austroboletus eburneus. Next base: position 54,872 of record JBBPMF010000071.1, read on the forward strand.
CAGCTGGCTTGGTTTACACCATTGAATATCAGAAAAGAGGTCTTTCTCACATGCATCTCCTCATCTTCTTGGAGCAGCAAGACAAGATTCATGCTATAGAGCACATAGATGCCATCATCTCAGCTCAACTTCCTGATCCAGATCTTCATCCTTAGCTTCATACTGCTGTATCCAGATACATGCTTCATGGCCCTTGCTCTCCTCAAAGATGTCTTGAAAACAATGTCTGTAAGAAGTGCTTTCCAAAGGCTTTCTCTGCTCAAACAATCATCAAGGAGGATGGATATCCTGATTATGCTAGACCTGACAATGGCAGGACAATTCGGAAGAGACAGGATACCTTTGACAACAAAGTTATTGTTCCTCACCCCAGAGAGCTCTTGGTGGAATTTGATTGCCAAATCAATTTGAAGGGTTGTGGATCTATCAAGGCTATCAAATATATCCACAAGTACATCTATAAGGGTCCTGATAGAGCCACTGTTGAAGCACAAGGTTATGATGAGATCAAAACTTATCTTGATGCCAGATACATCTTGTTATGCTTGCACAACGTTTAGTCCCTAGTGTGTCCTCAAAGGTGACACAACGTCCTATAGAAATCCTTGGGGTTCTCTGCTGAGACTCAAGACTCAGGCAGGATGAGACTAAACACTGCATATAATTGTGCAGATCTAGCTGAGGAGTATACAGGACAACTACTAGGTATTTATACAGCCTGGAACCATCTTGGAATGGAACAGTGAAGGGACAGGGCACATGGTACACTACAATGGCCTCGTGGATCAATGGTAAGAATGGGGAAAACACTGCCATCAGAAGAAGGATGGAAGGAGGAGCAGAGGTCTGTGAACAAAGTGGTTCTGGAGACACATGGTAAGAGTTACAAAAGCAGAATGAAGGAAGAGCAAGGTGAGTGGAGAATGGGGATCTCCATATGACCATATGGAGCATAATCTTCAGGAAATAGAGTCCAATAACATTCTAGAGGTAGTCCATCTTCAGGTTTCCATTCTGATAGAAGAGTGTTGAAGGGTTCCAATGGTTCCAGAATTCCAGAACCTTTGGAACCACAGGAACAAGTTCCAGAATCTTCGGAACTGCGCTTACTTGTAACATTACCCTCTTCTATCCATTGAAGACCCTCTTCAACTCCTAAAGTCACCTCCTGCAGAGTCTCCATTGTTGAAGATGACATTGTCATCATTGAAGTCTTCTGGGTCAAAGCATCCAGTAGAGGAGTATCCCATTCTGTTACAGGAAGAACATTGGTTAGAGGGACATTCTCTTTGGATATGTCCAGGGGCTTTGCACTGATAGAAGGGGCATGTGTAAATAGGGTAGTCAGGTTGCAGATGTTTGATACTTCCACATTGGAAGCATGTGAGTTTGTTGGACTTCCTATTCCTGTGAGTTGGTCCTGGGGCAGATCTTGAGGGGATGGGAATGGGGTTGGGTGACGGTGCCTCTTTCTGTTTTCCTTTTTCTTTTCCTCTGATTGAACTTGTGCTCTGTCCCTCACCTCCTTCAACCAATGATAGAGACTTCTTCAAGCCATCTCAAACGGGTAGAACTTGGGGGGTTTGGGGGAGGGAGGTTGCGGCCAATCCTTCTGCCATTTGTAGGATAGCGTCCCTAATTCTCCTCTTGGCCATGGCGATTCCTCCAAGCAGTGATCCATTGTTTCCCATGATGGGAGGGTTCCAGGCATGGCTGGTTCCATTAAGTTTTTTGATGATGGGGGTGAAAGAGGGTGATATTGCAAGGTGGTCATGGGCGAGGTCCAGGAGGTAGTTCTCTCCCTGTTCCTCAGTAAGGGCTCAGAGAAGTGATTGGAGGTAGGGGGTCAAAGCAACTCTGGAGAAGGTATTGATGATTCTGAAGATTCCAAGGTCTGCAAGGGTTTGACAGATTTGAATTCATCCCTCAGCCAGAAAGTGTTTGATTATATAATCGAGTGATTCTGCTGGTGTTGGATTTCTTCAAGCTCTCTCGTGATTGAGTCTGATGGAAAGTGAGAATCATTGAAAGGCTGCAATAAGGGAGGGGAAGATGGGTGCTTCATCATAGAGGGGGTATGAGATGAGGTAGTGGTAGAGGGCTGGGCATTCAAGGACCAATACCAGGAGGGTGTTTCAAAAAATAGGGGGGAGTCTATGTCCTCGGACAGGAGGTAGTTCAGGAACAAAGATTCCGGACATGAGAGGGGGTATACAGGGGGTATGAAGTCTTGGGGTTTCATGGGGGGATTTGAGGAAGTATTCATGGGGTGTGGTCATTGTTCTGGGATTTTCAGAGTTTCCTTGATCAATTATAAACTTCCAAAATTTCTAGCCCATTCTCGAGGTTGGCTTCCGGCTCCCATGTGTCATCACCAGAACCATATCCTTTCCATTGGATGCGGAATTGACGGGCTCCCTTTCTTCCCCTATGGGCAATGATCTTGTCTATTTCCCACTCCTCTTCTCTGTCAATTAGTTCCAAGGTAGGTTGGGAAAAGTTGGCTCCATGTTCCCATGTTTCCATATAAGGGGTTAGTAGGCTGGCATGGAACACATTGTGGATTCTCCATGTTGAGGGAAGACGGAGCTGGTAGGCTATGGAGGAGATTACTTTTTCGATTTCGAATGGTCCTTCTCATTTAGGGGCTAGCTTTCTGGCTGGGTAGTTTGTTTTCAGATTGGTTGCTTCCAACCATACTTTATCTCCAACTTTCCATGAGGTAAATGTGGATCTTTTTCGCCTCTCCATAAACATTCTTGCTCGTTCATGTGCTGCTAGTGCCTCTTTTTGAGAGTCTTCCAAATTGGTTAACCTACTTTCCAATTCCAGAACAAATGTTTTTCCGATTGGTGGATAGGCTCGGGGTTGGTATCCCATGATCAGTTCAAATGGGGATTTCCGAGTGGAGGAATGGGTTGCTGAGTTGTGATGAAATTTGGCTAACAGAAGGAGCAGAACCCACTGATCTGCTGATCCATTGCAAAAGATGCAGAGGTAGGTTTCAAGTTCCTGATTCATTCGTTCAGTTTCTTCATCTGTCTGAGGATGATAGGCAGATGATAGGGCAATGTCATACTGGAGTAGTCGTGCTAGCTCCCTGGCGAAGACAGATGCAAATTAGGGTCCTCTGTTTAAGATGATTCTGTTATGGAGACCAAATCTCTTAAATACATGGTCGAAAAAGAGTTGGGTGATTCCTTGTGCATCGATGGTTTTGGAGCAAGGGCAGAGAATTACCCCCTTCGAAAGGCCATGGTCGACCATGACCATAACAGAGTCCAATCCAGAGACAGGGGGTAGTCCCAAGATAAGGTCCACAGAGATCTGTTGAAAGGGTCGAGATGCTGACGAATTTAGAGGCATCAGAGGGGGGGATGTAGGATGGGTGTTCACTTTATTTGCTTGACAGGTAGCACAACCTGCAATGAAGCGCCGCAGAAATGTGGACATCCCTGGCCACCAGAAATCTTTTTCCAGAGCAGCTAGTGTTCGGAAGTGACCCATGTGTCCACCTACTGGGGAGTAGTGTAGATCATGAACTAGTTTTTGGCGAGTGGGTTCAGGGATAAAAAGGCATCCTTGGAAACAGAGTTCGTGATTTATAAAGGTCCAATCGGACAGCTTTGTCCTCGGAAGTGGGGTGATGTCATTATACATCTTTTCAAGTGTGACGAGAACAAAAGGATCAGAAGGAGTGGATTTTGCGATTTTATCCATTAAAGTGAGGTCGATCTGTTTACAGAAGAGATCTTCTGGAAGGAGAATGACTTCAGCATTGTCTGATTCAGTGGATATGTCATCTTTTCTTGAGAGGGTGTTGGCAGGACCCATGTGTGTTCCTGGTACATGTGTGAATGCGAGGTCGAAGTCCTGCAGAAACATCTGCCATTGAGCATGGTGTCATGATAGTCAATGGGGGGCTCTGAAGTAGGTGAGGTTTTTGTGATCAGTGAGTATTTGAACCACATGTCGAGCTCCAAGTAGATGGTGTCTCCAGTCTTCAAGAGCATGGATAACTGCCAGTAGTTCTCTGTCATATATATCATAATTTTGCTCTGCACTCAATAAAGTGGTTGATCTGTATGCACATGGGTGGAGGTCACCATTGGAGTTTTTTTGCATGAGGACTCCTCCTGTGGCTAGGAGTGAAGCATCTGTCATTACAATGTATGGGTGTTCCGGATCTGGCTGTTTTAGAACTGGAGAGGTGAATACTAGTTTCATGTCTTCAAAGGCATGTTGTTCTTTCTCTGTCCAGGTCCAAAGTTTGTTCTTTCACATAAGTTTGTTGAGTGAGGTGACCTTCTGGGCGAAATTCAGGATGAATCTTTGATAGAAATTGCAGAATCCTAAGAAGGATCTTACAGCTTTGACTGAACTGGGGGGTTTCCATTCTTTTATGGCTCGGAGTTTGGTTACATCCATTGCAAGTTCTCCTGGTCGAACTGTTAGGCCAAGGTAATCCATAGTTTCAGAGTCAAAG
>JBBPMF010000071.1:59367-79222 GCA_038090175.1 Austroboletus eburneus
CACCTAAGTCCTAGGCTTCTAAGTCATTCCAGAACCTTGATGGTCCTTTCTTTGTGTTCAGATGGATCAGAAGAGTGGATGGCTAGATCGTCCATGTAGATGATTAGCCATCCTTCGGCAAGGTAATCCCCAAAGGTGTCATTCATGAATGCTTGGAACGTGGCAGGGGAGTTACACAGTCCAAAGAACATCACAGTTGGTTCAAATAGTCCAAAGGGGGTGATGAAGGCCGCTTTCCACTGATCCTCCAGTACTATTTGTATATTGTGGTATCCCCATTGGATGTCCATCTTGGTAAAGATAGTCAAGTTTCCTATTTGTTCAACGATGAACTGGATGTTTGGTAGGGGGTAGGTGTTCTTTATAGTGTGTTCGTTGAGATATCTATAATCTTGGCAGGGTCGGAGCTTTCCATCCTTCTTATCAACAAAGAAGAAGGGTGCTGCTTGGGGGGATTGTGATGGTTTGATTCGTCTGTTTGCCAGATTTTCTTCTATGAACTTCTTGCAAGCCTTTTGTTCAGGAAGAGATAGGGGGTAGGCTTTGGCTCTCTTCGGAATGAACATCTCCTTCAATTTGATGGTATGATCATAGGCTCATGAAGGGGGCAGAACATTTGGAGGGTTTTCTTCAAACATGTCTTTGAAGTCTTTATAGTCTGTTGGTAACTCCCTTCTTTCTTGCTTTTTCTCCATCTCCAGTTCCATGGATAGTGTTGTTTTCATGATGTATTCTTTGGTGGTTTCATACCTTTCACAGTATGATGTGTGGGTTTCAAAATTGGGATCCTTCCAGAGATATCTTATGAGGTATCTTCTTTCATCCTCTTCGCTTTCTTTCAAAGTTTGTTTTCAGTCTCAGGTCAGTAGTTGGAGGGTTACTCTTCCTGTTGCCCAGTCTATGCCCAGATTTTGTTCCCTGAGCCAGTTCATTCCTAGAATGACATTCTCCTTGCTGGCTGGAAGGAGATGGAACATTCAGCTCTTCATTACATTGCTGATGCAAAAAGTTATTGTTGTTCGGAATCGGATGAGTCCTGCTTGATTTGTAGTTCCATCTGCATTGATAGCCCTGATGGGTCATGCTATTCATTCCATAGATAGATTGTTTCTTTTGGCAAAGTCCAGGTTTATGAAGGAGCCAGTTGCTCCGCAGTCGATCAAGGCAGTGGTTTCAGCAGTGGTCCTTCTGGATATTTCAAGTGAGATGGGAATGAGTATTGATTTTGGGTCACTTGATACCAGTACAGAAGAAAAGTTAGGGGGATAGAGAGTCGACTTCTGTCCCCTCTTTAAAAATCTGAAAAGCCTTTGTCCTTTAGTTCAATCTTTGCAATTGTTTCTTTGTTCTCCTTGGGGTCTTCAAAACATTCTTTAAGTACCCGAAGTACTTCCTTTTCATCCACCTGCTTTTCTCCCAGTTGTTTCACATATTCATCAATGGGTCCTTTCTTTGTCTCGATGGTTTGGACCCTGGCTGGGTTTCTAGGGGGGCGTGGTGGTGGGTTTCCTCTTTTTGGATGGTTCCTAGTGGAGCATCTGACTTTATGACAGATGAAACATCTGTTTTCCCTGATGTGGCGAGCTCTTTCAGTGGGGGAAAGCATTCGTCATCCTAGAGCAGTGGTCTGAAGGGCATTCACATCCATGGCATTTGGGTCTCTGTTGTTGATCTGTCCATAGTCTGTCCTTTCTTTCTGGATATCTTTTATTTGATCCTGTTGTTGGGTGAAAGCTGCAGCTTTTTCTGACCATTCCTTCCAAGATCCTGATTCCTTTTCCATTCCAAGGATTCTCTCTGTGAAGTCTGGATCTAGTCCTTTCATATAACATTCAATCAGCACATTTTGATCTGAGATTCTGGCTTTTGATACAAGGAGTCGGAAGTCTATGTTGAATATTTCCAAAAACTTGTTTTTAAAATCGTTCCATGTGGCTTTGTCCAGAGCTACAGTTCCAGAGTCAAAGTTTTCATAGGCAGCTTCAGCGAACTGCTTGCCTTGCCCTTTTGACATCCTGTTGAGGGCGGTATAGATTTTCTTCAAATCATCGTACTTATCCTTGTTCATAAGGAAGTACGTGTCCATGGCTCTGATCCAGAATTTGGCATCAGATGTTTCTCCTGAGAACTCTTCTGGGAGTCCAGCTTTAAGTTCAGCCATTTCTGAGTGATCCGGATCAGGAAGGGGGTTGATCTGAGGGGTAGGGGTGTTATGGGTAGAGGAGAATGGAGTTCTTTGAGATAGATGAGATTTTGATGGAGGAGGAGGGGTTCCACTTTGAGCAAAGTGTGGTTGGTTCCTTCTGAGAGTCTCAGAGATGAATTCAAGTCTAGATCGTTCTCTTCTGTCTGTTTCATCCTCAGAGTCCTCTTGAGGAAGGTTTTCCCTGTATCCGTACGAAATGGTGGGCAACTAGGAGGGGTGCCTTGCTATGTGGTAGCAGAGGTATGGGGAGAGCTAGATCTTTTGTTATGCTTGTGCAATGTCCTATAGAATTCCAAAGGGGTTCTCTGCTGAGACTCCAGACTCAGGCAGGAAGGAGACTAAACACTGCGTATAATTGCGCAGATCTAGCTGGGGAATATACATGATAACTGACAGCTACTTATACAGTCCAGAACCATCCCGGAATGGAAAGGCAATGGACAGGACACATGGTATGCTACAATGGCCTTGTGGAGTCAGTGATAGGAATGGAATGACACAGTCGCCCAAAGAAGGGGTGAAAGGAGGAGCAGAGGTCCGTGACAAGAACAGTTCTAAAGGCACATGGCAAGAGTTACAAAAGAGGAAGAAGTGACAAACAGGGTGATTCAAGAGTGGGGATCTCCATATGACCATATGGAGCATAGTCTTCAGGAAACAGAGTCCAGTAGCATTTCAGAGGTAATCCATCTTCCAGTCTCCATTCCGGTAGAGTGTTGAAGAGTTCTGATGGTTCCGAAATTCCAGAACCTTTGGAACTGTGGGAAAGTACTTTGGAAGCGTCGGAACCGTGGGAATTGGTTCCGGAACCTTCAGAACCATGGACACTTGTAACAGTGAGTCAGCAATAGAAAGCAATGGAATCACAAAGAAGGCTGAGTCACTATGGAAGGATGCGATGGCATCAGAAAAGTGTCAGTAATACAACTGCAGGTGAGTCACGCTAAATATGTAAGCAGTAATCTGGGAAAGGGTTATGGAAAACAAAAGAGCCCAAGCAGGACTCAAACAGCAGGGTTAAAGCCCCTTTAGTGTATGATGATAGGTAAGTGTCAAGAAAAAAGGGGTAAGGGACCAATGAATCGTAACACTATATGCCAAGTGAGTTCGGGACCATAAAATTCATTTTTCTTGGGGATGAGGTGTTCCAAATGAAGCCAGTTGATGGCTTGATTCTTGATATCCTGGTGCTCGAAAGCACCCTTGAATTTGGTGAGGAAGTCGATGAATGTTCTGAAGGAGTTGGTGGTGATGGCTTCCTCTCAGAAGGTAAAGGCCCAGATGGCAGCCAAGCCCTTTTTCATGTAGGATAGGGCATAGGCAATTTTCTTATTGTTGTTATTGTAAACAGCTTTGTTTATGATAAGGTAGGTCCGGATAGAGGACAGTCAGGGCATGGCATTGGCATAAGAGCTGTCAAAGTCATTGGGGGTTCCGAGACAGAGTTTGGTGGGTTTGGTTGTCATGGTGACTTGGGCTGGGGGTAGGGGCAGGGTGAATGCTGGTTGGCGATTGACTGGGGTTGGGAATGGTGGAGTGGGTATTCTGGGGTACTAAGTGCCGCAGAGAGTCGATGGGCGAGTTCTAGATCCTCAGGTTGTTGAGGGATGACAAGGTCTTCATCAGTGTCAGTGGGGTTCTCCAAAGAGGATTTGTCGGTGTCCGACAAGTCAAGGGTCTCTCTTCATGACATGAGGTCAGAATAGGGTCTAGGGTTTCTGAGGTGTTGGTGGGCAATGGTGGAGGCTTATATGATGATAGCCAATCAAGGGAGATCTTAGACCTTTTGTTATGCTCAATGTGGTCAAGCATAGGCCTGCAGAGGTTCGAGGGCTTACTGTCGCTATACAGCTGACAGGATGAGGGGGTCTGACAAGGGGGTTCCTTGACAGAGAGGCTAAGGCCAGTGTAGGACTAATGTCGGGTCAAAGGGAGGTCTGCTCAAGGGTCTTCCTTGGCAGAGATTTTGGGGACCATTGAGAACTGAGAGATCAATGGATCTTGGAGACATCACAGGACTAGTGGTGGATTAAGGGTTCAGAGGGAGCATTCACTCAACAGTAGGACAAGGACTGGGGGACCCGAGAGCAACTCCAAGATACTAGGTAAATTGCAGGAGGTCTAAGATGGCTAATACATCTGAGTATTGAAGGTTTATATACATGAGCCAAGTGGTTAAGGGTAGGTCAATGGAAGAAGGTGAGTCAGCAATAGAAAGTAATGAAATTGCAAAGGAGCTGAGTCACTATGGAACGGATGCAATGGCATCAGAAAAGTATTGGTGATACAACTGTGGATGAGTCACACTAAATAAGTAAGTGATTTTGGTAAAAGAAAGGTCCCAAGCAGGGTTCGAACAGCAAGGGTCAAGGTCCTTTGGCATACATGGTAAGTGAAGTAAGAAAAAAAGAGAGGGGCCCAACAAATTGTAACACACACAAGCACAATATTTGCTACATGTTATGACATAGTAGTTTCCTCAAACCAGTAGATTAGTACAGCAAAGTAAAAATATATTGATTGTATCAGCTTGAAAGTAATACTAGAAATTTAAGGGTCCATAGGAATCCAAACCCCTGCCCTTATAGCTGCTAAATCCTGTGCTGCATACTGAAAATTTAGAATTGCTATTTCAACTTCAATATCAAGCCACTTATGTAGATGTTCCAGTTTGATATATTCATGTGTCAGTTGGGATATGCACAAAAATTGCTTAGCTTGCAAGATAGATCCAAATGGAGCAAATGTAATCTGATCACAATTGTGCTGTGGGTGATGATCAAGATATGAGAACTATTCCATAATGGTTGGAATATTCTCTGTTACAAGTAGATGCAGTTCCGAAGGCTTCGGAACTTGTTCCCATGGTTCTGATGCTTCTGGAATACCTTCCCATGGTTCCAAAGGTTCTGGAATTTCAGAACCATCGGGACCCTTCAACACTCTTCTGTCAGAATGGAAACCTGAAGACAGATTATCCCTAGAATGCTATTGGACTTTGTTTTCTGAAGACTACGCTCCATATGATCATATGGAGATTCCTATTCTTGATTCACCTTGTTCCTCCCTCATCCCGCTTTTGTAACTCTTACCATGTGTCTCCAGAACCACTTTGCTCACGGACCTCCACTCCTCCTGTTACCCTCCTCTGTTGGCAGTATTAACCCATTCCTACCATTGATCCACAAGGCCGTTGTAGTATACCATATGTCCTGTCCTATCACCCTTCTATTTCAAAGTGGTTCCAAACTGTATAAATACCCAGTCATGTCTTGTATATTCCTCAGCTAGATCTGCGCAATTATACACAGTGTTTAGTCTCATCCTGCCTGAGTCTCGAGTCTCAGCAGAGAACCTCTAGGATTCCTATAGGACATTGTGTTGCCTTTGAGGACACACTGGGACTAGATGTTGCACAAGCATAACATTCTCAATGGGTATATCAGTCAAGTTTGAGGCTGATGAACCAGGTGGCAATGATGTCATTGACAAATGTGGTAAGGGGATAGATGAAAAGTGTGGAGGTGTCTCTGTGGAGTGGTGAGTCATTGGGTATACATAACAGTCCAGTGCTGCTTCCTTAATATGGCAGGCCCCATGTGTTACGAATGCTCTTTTCACTATTTAAAACTTGCTCATGGCAGGAGTCGAACTCCTGACCTCCTATATAAGGAAAACCCCTATTGGCACAAGGCCACTGGGACTTAGACATTTTCCAGCATAACTTATCATGTGACTGCTTACCTCAGCAGTCTAGATCACAGGTCACATGACTTGTCACATGTCTAAGGGCTAGATCCTTATCTCTTATCTATGATGTCATGATGACATCACACCTCATGCCCGACATGCACATCACACGAGGCATGCTTCTTTACTTCTTTCTCTCATGGACACACTTCTTTATGACTCATGCATTCTTATCAACCAATCATGTATTTTCTCCTTATCATGATATGATGTCCCTTTATGGTATTTACACAAACATGTACAAATAGTAGAATAGTATATAAATCCCAGGGCTTTGAGGCTGGAGTTCCCAGCTTTAAAGTCTTGAAGATTCCCTCACAAGCATATCGCTCTAAGGGTCAAAGTGACCATCCACTCTACTCTTTAACTTCCTCTTTATTGAGTCGTTTCACCATGTTGGCAACATAACAATCATGGGAGAATAGCCATACCCACCCAGTGCTCCAGGAGGTGGCACCATTTGCATGGTGGAAGGTTCAGTGGCCAAAGTCACTGGTTGACATGACCAATCATGGACAATGTGAAAATGAACCATGGAAGGTTTCTTATCCACTGTCATATTCTTAGCCATCTATAACAAATTGTCAGCAACAAGACTATGGATTCAAGTCAAAGAAATACATACAATTTCAGATGCTCACAACAACATTTGGCTATAGGTGAGTGCATAGCAAACATTTGGCACATTTGACAAATGATAACAATGTACTTCGTTTTCTTTCCCCTTCAAATGAGCCTCACATTTCCATTGTTGTTCCTTTAGATCCTGAATAATCTCCTGTAGGATGTTTTCGCTTTCTCCTAGCTTGCCACTGGTTGAATTCTTCATGGTGGCTGATTGTTTCAAAGTCGAACACTAATATAATCATGAGTAAGATAGGGCCAATAATAAAACTAGATGTACTGCTTTCTTGTTGCTTGTAGTAGATAGATCACCTCCCTCCATTTTGATGCATATGTCTTCAAAATACATGGTGATATCTTTAGGGGATTATTTTGAGACAGTACCATTTGACAGGAGCTTTGATGCAATTAGACTTCTCATTCTGGTTATGAAAATGTCAAGCTCATTGTCATCTTGTATAGACATTTAGCTGTCCTTGACTTTATTACAGTCTAGTTGATATTGTAGAGAAATCAGACCAGGAAAGCAATCAAGTTATTAAGCAACTTCAATATGAATGTCATTGAGAGGCATATCAGAGGAGATCTTGAATGGCACATTTGAGCCATTATGCCAACAAACAGCACACTTGATTGGGAAGGCTAGAATAGAGTGTGCATTTCCTATTAACTTGTCCATGTTTGTTGACTTCTCTTGCTTCTTTGACTGCCATACTATAGGTTGAGGTGGCTGTGTAGTGGCACACAATGACATAAACTCTTCTTCAGATGACTTGCTACCAGCCTCAGAAGCTAGAAAACTTGAGAAACCTATAGTTGCAATTGAAATACAATGCTTTACCATCTAGCTCTCCATAGAAATCATTGTCAAGAGTACTAGCACCCACAGAAAATGTCATGATAATGTCTTGTGCTCTTCTAACCTGCTCAGGATCACATTCAAGCTTAGAGTCAGAGTATCCAGCTCAAGTCATATCTTCTCTCTTGTCCTCCAATTCAGGTATTGGATCCAATGGTAAATTGAGATGACAGCTAGCATCAGTCAGCTGGGGCTGAGTAACTGGTATACTGCATTCTTGAGATATTGACCATCATTGTTGCTTTGTATGTGAGGATGATGGCAAATGCTCAATCTGAAATCCACTCTGTTTTCGGGAGCCTGGCTTTTGCATAACCTTATAGCATTATTGTGGCTAGGATTGTATTTTCACAGTATAGATAATACAAACTCACCTTTTCACTCAAAAGACTTGGAAAAGGGGCACTGTTGCCACAAGTACTAGTAGATCATGTATGACTTTCCTGTGAAATACACGTTCTACCACCCTGCTTACATTTGACACACATTATATCAGTTGGATCAGCAAATTCACAACAGACTTTGTATGCACTGCAGTTTCCACATGCCCCAGGTTGTTTTTTGGCAAGTGTAGAAGTATCTGAGTAGCATTGTTAGTCATGGCAAACAATGTAAAAGCAAGTTTGCTACCTTTCATGACCTTGAGCACTGGGTTGAACTGGGTGGTTGTTTGGGGAGCCAACTATATGTCAGAGTTGCCTGTCAAACAAATATCAGCTAAGAATGAGGCTTTTTTTTGTTTTCTGGATGCCATGGATGTTTGTTGTAAAAGATCAAGCCTGGCTCAGTCCTGCAATATGATCAGCTAATGGTTTCTACTCTGCCTCATGTTTTCAAATGTGTACAATATGAGATAACATACAATCAATGAACATGATAGCACAAAAAACAAAGCTAGATATATCCACAATGCCTAAACCAACCATAAGAATCCTATGGACTAATAGTACATATAGCTTTGAGTAGCATGGAATAAATGTCCAGATTAGTTAGCTGTGTCATTGCCAATCAAGTATAATCTCCATTTCTATGAAGATGGTACTTCATTGCTGAGAATGCAAACTCAATTGAATTATAGTCGGGCAAGTAGAGTGGCAAAAATTCACAGCACATACCTCTATAGCATGTAATCAGCCTCAAGACATCAAAATAATAACATGTTTACTACCTTGAATAGATGAGAGCCTGTATTTCTGGATTCTTATGGATTTGACAGTTGTTCATAACAATCACGGAGTTCAATGCAGGATATGGCTGCATTTGTACAAGCAAACCTTTAATAAAATGCATGAATGTTGTGATACAAAATGATCCTTCAACTATATCATAGTGTATAATGCCATTCAATGAAAGCACAGGAAAAACAGAGAATCTATAAAATATTTAGCAATACAGACAAAACAGAAGAAAAAAAATCACTGTCGTCCACAGATAAAAAATGCTTTATGCTGTGCTTTTGTCCCTTTGATTGACCATGCTCAACCATGATATGTTGTACATCAGTTCACTGAGCTTTCATCAACAAAAACAAGTTGATATGCTTGATATCATCCAATCCGAGTAATATACTCAAGGCACTTTTCAGCTGATCACTCCATTGTGACATGAAAGACCTAGAAAAGTATTTGAACCAGATTTGAATGCAAAAGTGTGCAAATATTATGCTAGTACTCACCTTTTTCATCATATACCCAGCTCTTTGAAGTGTGCACCAAACAGTCGCTCGTGAGACATGAACATTGCATGAAGTTGCCAGCATCTCTTGTAGCTCATCAATATACAGGTCAGGTGTTTCTTGTATAGTATCCAATAGAAACTGTAATGAACTGTCATGAAAATCACCATTTTACACACATGGTGACATACCTCAACATCAACATCTCACAGATGTCTATTGATCTTGCAATTATTCTCAGCATCAGCCTTCTGCTTGCCCATGATCATCCCATGCACTTTGAAGTGCAAAAGGATGCATCTTACAGAGCAAACAGACAACTTAAAAGACATCACAATCTGTTTATTGTCAAGTAGCTTAAAGAGTCTGACAATAGCCCACTGTATCTCAGGGGAGATTTTTCAACCTTGTGGCATGTCTGCAATGTGCTCCTAAGTACTTGTTCAGGCCCAGGAATATAAATTGTACTCCACCAAGAATCCTGAAGCCCTTGAAGAATTGGGAAAAAAAAAATCCTTGAATTTTACAACCGGTCATCTCGGAACAAGTTCCTGGAGCTTGTAGAAGTCGAGTGGTATACTTTCCGTCGAATTCCGATGGAGCGTTGAGGCGGTATGACAGAGACAAGGTAAGGTGCATTTTTTTTTTCGTAAATTTCCCACGTGATCAAGTCGTGTGAAATAGACAATAACTTGTAAGTAGCACACTTCATGTGACTCTCGGAGCCAGTGTGGGAAAAATAAATAACTCTGTGATCGTCTCGTAGCCTGTGCGCAGGCGTGAACGTCATTTGTGGTGAATGCGAGGTAAGAATGAAAAGGCTTTCTACTCGTCCCACAGTCTCACCGTACGAGGTAGGTGCTGAAATCGATCGACTGGACCATCCGTGAAGGCAAGCGTTGGCATCTTCAAGGTGCAAGCCGTACGGACACGAGGCTCTTCCTCTTCTTAAGTCGCATTCGACGCCTCTTTTCCAGAACGACACTCCTATCCTCCTGACGGGCGACCACCCCAAAATCGTACACCCAGCTCGGCGAGTCACACCTCGCAACTCTTTTCCCGGAACGCGCCCTCGGATTCCGACCCCCCACCTCCGCGCTCTCATCGGCGTCGTCTCGCCCGAGTTGGCCAATGCGTACCCCCGGCGCGCCGACACGACCCGTCTGCGACGTCGTTCGGTACGGGGTTCGACGGTACGTTTGTCCCTGGCGGACTGGATGATGTGGGGTAGACGGAGACTTGACCGAGGATGTTGGGCGATGGTGCGTGCAGTGTGTTCGGGTGGTCATTACCGGGCTCGGACCGTGCGCGTGGACCGCTGACCATCAGAGCGCGACGATGCTTGGGTTACTGAAGACGAGGCGTTTGCGCGGCGTGCGTTCGTGGATCTCTCGCCTGGCAAACCGAGCATGGTTTTGCTGATGCGCGCACTCGTTGGGCGTCCTCAGCTTGGACGAGGTGTGGGCGGGGTTGGACGACTAGATGGTTCGTGCGGCGCAGCGCTATCTGCTCATCGGTCCCGATCAGGCCGTCATGGTCGTGAGCCATTGGGAAGAAGAGGTGCCGTAGAGCACCGAGGGCGGGCTGTACAGGTTCCGGTCTAATTGACCACAAAAAATCCTGACAAACCTGGTCATCTCAATAACCTCGGGAATTCCCTACAGACTCGTTTCTATCATCTGGGGGACCTCCAAGATGCTATTTCGAGGCTCAGGGATGCTGTCGAGTTCACGCCCAATCAACACCATCACAAGCCTGCTTATCTCTCCAACCTCGGGAATGCTCTACGGACTCGTTTCAATCGCCTAGGGGAAGTCAATGACCTTCAGGATGCTATTTCGTGGCTCAGGGATGCTGTCGAGCTCACGCCCAATCAGCACCCTGACAAACTTGCCTGTCTCTTCAGCCTCGGGAATGCCCTACGAACTCGTTTCTAACTCCTGAGAGACGTGAGTAATCTGGAGGAAGCTCTTTCACGGTATTTCATGAGCATCGGCGTCGTGCAGACCCCAATTCCCAACCAGAGTTTCGAGGTTCGTCCGCTTTTTCCGCCGAGTGTCTCATGTTCATGCCTCGCAAGGAACTTCGCATCCAAGACTATATCAAGGCATCCCAATCCCCTCTGCCGTGTCCTCAGTCACCTGACACGTCCACCGCACGCGCTACACTCGGCCTTTTCCACTCTTTGTCCCCGTAGCCATACCCGTACATGCCGACACCGGGATCAGCGACTCACCTGTGTACGTCTCCGCCGACCTGCCTGCGAACCACAAATTCCAAGACTACCGCCGGAGAACATTTCGAAATTATCTCTACTCAGACTCTCTATGCTCACTTTTCACACCAGATTGGTCTACCGACTTCTGCTTTTGTCGTAACACGGTCTATTTCTTGTCGAGCTAAACATCCTCGTCTTTTTTCTCTGTGTTGCCCGTTTCCGTAGCTGATCATGTACGTCGATCGTGGCAGGAACTCCGATATTATGCCTATCTTTCCGGGAATAAGATGCCCCCAGCACTACCGACGACCAGCACCGCAATGGCACAACCCGTCTACCACGTCCATAGCCGTACCCGGCAGGGTAGATTACCTCATGAGTATCATTGCGTCACCCAAGTTTGAGAAACACTCGTTCGAGGTATGCGCCACTTACCTGAGGCGCGGGAGCTTGTCCCTTGCTCGCGCGCGTTCGCTGCATATTTTTTCCCCGGCATATGGCTGACTGTTTGATTCTAAAAACTTCGAATAGCGTGCCTATCGGCTGGAAAGGAAGTCGGGTCGTCCGAAATACCCACCCGCGGCGCATTACCCACATAACCTTGGCTGGCGTTGTTTGGAGTCAACTTTGGACGCCCACGAGGCGACGCATTTTCGTCCAGCTCGCTCAAATTCGTTTGAGCCTTTGTTTTCGCACATCTTGATCTAGGCACTACTTCTTCGGCTTTTGCAAAACGATATTAACCATCAAAAAAAATTGCATACTATCATCTATACACGTTGGATGTTTTGCCCTTGTCGTACATTTGTAGCTCGTCGCTCACTAAGGTTCAACACGATGTCCATGAACCCATCGTAACCGATCCGGTCACCGTCGGTGTTTTAACGCAATGACGCTTGAACAACTTGGTGATCTGCTTGACGACGGGCCACCATCAGGAAAATATATACCGACTTTCTTGGTCTTGTGACGTCTTGTGACAGGCGCCACAGGCGGAAAGACAGAAAAGTATGACTAGATGGTAGGAAAGTCACTTCAGTCAATGGAAACAGACCCTTCAGTGTCACGTGTAAAGATAAGCTGAAGTACCCCGTTGTCAGCGTCATGGCTATGTATTGTCTCCCATCTTTTTGCACGCGACACATGTTCTTTCCCCACTGTCCTCATCTCCCTTGCGTCTAAGGGTATCCAGGGCCTTTGAAATTCCTAGGGCCATCGGAAAAGGTGAGCCAATGGCCCAATATTGAGACACATCAGCCTTAAACCATTGCATGTCGACAGCATGGCCCTAGCTGATCTACCAGGGCATGTCAGGAACCGTGCCCTAGCCACCGCTCGAAGGAGACCGGGCGTTGGAAGACTAGATTTCGGGCCCTTGACGCGCTTCGCATTCTCATTCGCAGCACGCTTGAACTTCACAGTGGTGAACTGACATCGCCATCGTCTGCGGCACCAAGTTCAGTATCGACCTGGTCGGCCCGGTTGGAAGAGTCGTTTGTCTGTACAGGCTTCTTGCCCAGAGGCTCTTCACCGCCAAGACGACTCGTCGTCTTCGTCGTGGCGGTTGTAGGCACTTTCAGACGTGCCCCAATTGGCATTGAACGTGGTGTCATCCGCAGTGCTCTCGACCGTAGCAACCTTGGGCTCAATATCAGAATCCCAATTACCCCACACGCCTTCCGAAACGTTCTTGGGC
This sequence comes from Austroboletus eburneus, assembly GCA_038090175.1. NCBI lineage: Eukaryota > Fungi > Basidiomycota > Agaricomycetes > Boletales > Boletaceae > Austroboletus > Austroboletus eburneus. Next base: position 72,396 of record JBBPMF010000071.1, read on the forward strand.
TTCTCGACCGCATCCGCGGTCACGATGGCGCGCGGAACCAATTGGGATTACCATTACCATTGTTCTGTGACTCGTCCCTGTTCGACTCCTTCTTGCCAATTCCACGACACTTTCCTTTCTTGCCCTTGTTCGAAATCTCGTTCTTGAGTTTCTCGGCTTCTTTGGCACGCTTGATAGCGCGAAGTTGTTGAGCGTACTCAGCGCACATACCCATTTTGCAAATGATGACGTGCGTTTTACACGAGACAGGATTGGGAGCCTCATGCTGTTCTGCTTGGAGGTGGGGTAGGTGACTTTGCGATGCGTTTTTACGAGGCACGATCGGAGGCGAAAAGGCGCGGGACACATGGATGTTCGTCCCCAAAACCAGAGACGAATCGTCCCAGTTGCTCGCCGCTGGAGAAGAACTTTTTGCCCGTGTCTTGCCCTAAGGAATCAAATTTGTCATAAATCGAGCATGTATTTCTGACTTACAAACGTTGGCTAATTTCACCACGATTGGTCCGCCTCCGATAGCTGGCTGCCTTGCGTCGGGTGCTTTCACACTTCCGCCCGCTGTAGGGTTCTCCCTTAGTATAGTCGCGTCGCTGGAATCACGGCAAGGCAGAGATCTACGTGGATTAAATAACATACCATGATAGTGAGTAATGCATATCATGTCAATGGATAAAAAGAGCTTGAAGCCAGTGCCAGATTACAGTGCAGCCCGGTATCTGATCGATAGTGGGCGCAAAATTTGAATCTGGGTCAGTACCCAAGCATTGTTTGGGTTGCCAAGAATCACATACTACGTTGTTAAGTGTCAAGCCGTATGTCTAGTAGCAAATTATCTTTAGTGTAACGATATGGGTTTCCGACCATAAAATAAGCCACCCGGCTTAGTAGCGCAGTCAGTGACTTGGGAGCACCTTTTCCCCCGATGCCGAGGGTGTTTGGTGTAACTTGAGCTGGGAGAGAGAGAAGCGAGTGGAAAACGACTCTTCTTGGTATCCATTCGGAAGACTCGATGACCAGAAGTGTGAGTAAGCTGGCAATCGTGTACAGAGTATGCAGAGGGAAGGCATTGACAGCCTTTATCGCGCCGGGAAGAGGCCGGCGAGATGAGAAGGATTGGCGCTGGTCCAAGAGTGACTTAGTAAGCCAATCAGCTCTTTCGGTCCCACAGCACTCAGCGCACTGGGCACTTATGGCCAACCCCGACTCCCCACAAAATCTATATGCAAAAAATTTGCGACAAACATTTGGGTACCCTTTGCGATATCCAGAACCGAAGCCTGGACTTCCAGAGTCTTACGCAGAAAATGGACTTCAAATTGGCGATGTCGGCTACGTTGACGGAGATGGCATGTTTACAGTGCGGTTCAACATATGCTCTGCCCCAGATCACGACCTTCACCAGACGAACCGCAAGGATCTAGTTGACCTTGTAAATCTGGCTGTGTTTGATCCGAATAAAGCCCTTCCCGTTCTCAACGCATTCCCTTCCAATCGTGTAATTTGCCATGGAATTCGGTGGTCCAAGTGTGAGGTTGGTGCTGACAATATGACGTATACCCAAAAGTAGCCTCGTATCATTTTTCGGAAACGCGAAATGCTGACTACGTATTCATAGATTCATGCCGTGTTCCACGTCAGGCGCGATCCTTATCCTCCCATCTGGTGCTTTGCTCCAAAAAATTGACGAAAAAAAGGAAGAGGAGTTTCGCCAGCTGGCGGAGAAACATGCGCTAAGATGGTGTCAAAGTATTGAATGCGCGTCTCTCTATCTGATCACTGGGTTTTATAAAACAAGTTTGTGGCATCTTGCCTCGTTTCATGAAGCAAGGCCCGCTGAGCAGGTCCTTTTGGAATGTGACAACACTGGAAGATATACTTGGGATCCCACATGTGATTACCGCCAGAGTCCTGGCGAAAACCATAATCAGAATCAAACTGTGCTTGTATTAGGCTTCAAGATACAGGTCAGGGAGTTGCCCGGGGATGGCCATGTTTGGATTGAAAGGCTGCCATTGAGCTCAAACACCTGGTCCAGCTTGTTACTTTATGCAAGCTTCCTGCTTCATGTCTTGAAGTGGATGGTGTTCACGCTGTGGAACCACGTGACATTCCAAGACACAGATACGGGCTCAGCGCATATCGACCGTGTTCCTGCCGCGCTATCCCAGGTACGACCATCATGATTACGATACTAAAACTCGCGATGACTCATTAATCTCCAAGCCTTTTCATCCTTCTGATGTCATCAATAATTACCTACTACGAAAGGTTTGCATGATATACATTCCCTTACTTGTACTGACATTCTAACTACAAGAATCAAAATGTTCGAGTGGCCATTACTCATGACAGCGAGTGGCTGAATATGCTCGAAGAGGTTAAATATTTCCATTAAGTTATCTTCCACAATATGACCATACCCCTATTAGAACGAAATATCTTATGAGGATATGGTGGAAAGAGAACGCTTTTCGGCATTCCTAGAAGAAAGGTATACAGATGACCCTAATGCTGCTGGTAAGTGTTCAACCATGAGGTGGTTTTTCGCTAATTTCTTATGGTTACCAGATGTGGTTTATCTTCAGAGAAAGTTGTCGGTCCCTTATTTCGCTGAATCTGGGAGTAAAAAAGCCGGTGGCAGTGACCTTTGCATGCGCAAGTTAGGACCCTCTTCCAGGACGTTTCTGCATCCTCCGGTTAACGACTTGGATATTCGGTGGTTTGTCATTACACGTATGTATGCCCTGCATCTAAAAATATGGGACATAACAATATTTCACAGACATGCGGTTAGAGAACTCTGTTGCTTGTCTCAAACGCGTGTCCGTCGGCTTTTATGTTCTTATTCGGTTCAATGAAACAAAGATACGGAGCAAATGCACACCAGCCTCACTCAGTTACGACGGGCCCCTTAATAGCATCGTTGAGTGGGATGACGAGATTGTTTTGTAAGTGATTCATTACTCCTGTTCACCGGAGATATATCTTACTCGTGGTATTAGACCGACAGATCCAACAACTGAGGTCGAGTTCTCAGTCCATGCTTCATTCGAGTTTGAGCCTATACTTGGAAATGGGGAAATGCTTTACACGGTCAAAGGGAGTGTGGGTAGTCTAATACGACTTGGAAAAACATATTGTAAGTTTACAAGTTTTGATATTTCCGTGATTTCAACTTACAATTAACTGGCACAGTTCCATGGCATGCAAAAAATACATCTTCTGATGCCTCGCTCCTTGTCACTCTCGAGGAACGGGAATTCGGGTTTTTCCTTTGCTGCTGGACTCATCACAGTGTAAATGTGAGCGTAACAGTTACTACTACATTTATGTTCTGCTATTAATAAACCTTTAGTTGAGAGATGACGACTCTTCTTTCGCCGAAGTTGCAAGAGAAACAGACAAAGGGCACACTGCGTTTCTCCGCTTCCACGATGGTCAAGGAACGGAAGAGCTGGAAAAGTGTGTTGAATACTACGACCTTGCGTTGAAGCGTTGTCCTCTCGGTCGTGACTACTACGCTATCGCACTATGCAACTATGCCACAGCAAAATTCATTTACTCCCAAGTTCATGGGGTAGCCTCTTACCTTTACATAGCCATCGATTCCTGTTACAAAGCGCTCTCATTGTGTTCGCGAACCCACCCCGATCACCCAAGGATATCATTGCTTCTCGCTCAGGCTCTCTTGTATTGCGAAATGAAAGTGCAGCGTAAAGTGTCCATCACAGACGAAATCAGAAGGCTTGCAACGGATGTCCAGAAGATCTGTTCCGGGGACAGCTACAATTACCAAGCAGCGACTTTGGTACTTCAAATGCTTAGACAACATCAGATCTTGGTGTTCGACTCGTTCGCAGAGTCCACTCGGCTTGACGAATTCATCTCCGAGTTAGAATGGTCTGCTCAGATCCGACCGTGGCGTCTTGACAGACCATATCGGTCGGTCAACTTGAGCATTGCATTACGCAGACAGTTTGAAGCAACTGGTCGCCTTGCTCTTCTCGAATACTCGATCTCAGCAATGAACGAGGCCATGGAGCTCATTCCGGATGGCCATTATGACGAACCTTGGATACGTGCTTCACTTGGTGACGCACTTCGTGTACGTTTTCGTAGATGCGGTGTTGTTTCCGACCTCGACTCCGCAATTGTCATGTTGGAGGAAGCTGTGAAAGCGATCCCAGATGGAAATTTTGACAGGCCCTGGATACTCACCTCCCTCGGCAATGCACTCCGTCTACGCTTCGTACAAAGTGGTGCTGTTGCAGACCTTGACAACGCCATTTCCATGATCGAAGATGCTGTGAGAGCAATCCCAGATGGTCATTTTAACAAGCCCTGGATACTTGCTTCCCTTGGCGAGGCATTCCGTGCACGTTTCGTACTATGTGGTGCCATCGCCGACCTGGAGAAGGCAATTCCCATGATCAATGATGCTGTAGAGGTTATCCCAGATGATCATTTCGACAAGCCCTGGATGCTAGCCTCCCTTCATGACGTACTACGCGATCATTTTTCACCATATGGTCCTGTCTATGACCTTGACAATACGATTCTCGTGTTGGAGAAAGCTGCGGAACGGATTCCGGATGGTTATTTTAACAGGGCTTCGGTACTCGCATCCCTTGGTAATGCACACCGTGTACGTTTCGTACAACGTGGTGTTGTCACCGACATCAACAAGGCAATTTCATTGATCGAAAACGCCGTAAAATTGACCACAGATGACCCTGACAAACCTAGTCATCTCGGCAACCTCGGGATTGCCCTATGGACTCGTTTCGATCGCCTGGGGAAAGTCAGTGACCTCCAGGATGCTATTTCAAGGCTCAGGGATGCGGTCAAGCTCACGCCTAATCAACACCTTCACAAACCTACTCGCCTGAACAATCTCGGCGTTGCCCTAGTACAGACTCGTTTCGATCGCTTGGGGGAAGTCAGTGACCTCCAGGATGCTATTTCGAGACTCAGAGATGCTGTCGAACTGATGCCCAATCAGCATCCTGACAAACCTAGTTGTCTCAACAACCTCGGCATCGCCCTATGGACTCATTTTGATCGCCTGGGAGAAGTCAGTGACCTCCTGGATGCTATTTCGAGCCTCAGGGATGCTGTTGAGCTCATGCCCAATCAACACCCTCACAAACCTACTTATCTTGGAAACCTTGGCATTGCCCTACAGATTCGTTTCCATCGTCTGGGGGAAGTCAGTGACCTCCAGGATGCTATTTTGAGGCTTAGGGATGCAGTCGAGCTGACACCCAATCAACATCCTGAGAAGCCTAGTCATCTCTCCAATCTTGGCATTGCCCTACGGACTCGTTTCCATCACCTGGGAGAATCGAGTGACCTCCTGGATGCTATTTCAAGACTCAGGGATGCTGTTGAGCTCATGCCAAATCAACACCCTCACAAACCTACTTGTCTCAGCAACCTTGGCATTGCCCTACAGACTCGTTTCCATCGTCTGGGGGAAGTCAGTGACCTCCAGGATGCTATTTTGAGGCTCAGGGATGCGGTCGAGCTCATGCCTGATCAACATCCTGAGAAGCCTAGTCATCTCTCCAATCTTGGCATTGCCCTACGGACTCGTTTCCATCACCTGGGAGAATTGAGTGACCTCGAAGAAGCCATTTCTTTGTATTCATCTGTGGGATGGTTTGGTGTGATGAGCTGGTAGCCGAAGGTATCCTACCAGTCAGTACCAAAACCAATTCACAGATGCAGGGAAGGTTCTGGAGACTCGTCATGGAGGAAAGCTTCACCTCGTCTCGTTTACTCGTCCGAGTCCCAACATCATTTCTACCACTCGTTCCATCCCTGCCCCTCAAGTTCGACCTCTTCATCCTGCGCGTGATGTTGGCGCTTCTGGGCTCAGTTGGCAAGGGTCCGACAAGTCTGTAGGTGTGGGGTATCGGGTCACTTCGCTAAGGATTGTAATTGTCACCCTTCTAGCCGTGTGGAGCGTTTGCATTACATATTTTCGGAGCTCGATGAATAGGAGAAATTGCAGTTCAAGTTTACGAGTTTGACGGAATCCTCTTCATGTACAGTTCCTCCTGAAAGAATCCTTATCGGACTTGCGGCCGATCCCTCCAAGCCACTAGTCACTCTATCCCGACTTACACCCTGGTCATCACCCTGGTATGCCCAGCGGCTTCGAGTCCAATCCTCTCACGTGCCATTGACACGTTCACTCGCCATCGGTGATTTGGAGGCTATCATGATAGATTCCGAATTCATACTGGCGGCAACTAGTGGTATACACGAATGGGATATCTTTCTTTTATGTTACTTTTCGTTCAATACATATATATGACAACAAGCAGCGACGATGGCCAGGCATATAAGCTCGGTACAGTAACAGGCACGCCGGGTCAAAACGGACACTGGATATATCTGAATCACAATACCTAGTCATACAACATTTCAAGAGAGGAGAAAAGAAGGGAATTTCAAGGCTCCTCAGAGCACATATATACATGAGCTGATTTACCGGGGCATATCAGGAACACTGCCCCAGCCACCACTCGAAGAAGACTTGGCGCTGGAAGACCAGCCAGCGCTAGACCCCGGGCCCTTGCCACGCTTGGACTTGAAAGTGGTGAACTGAACGCTGCCATCGTTCGCGGCACCGAGTTCAGCATCGACTTGGTCAGCCCAGCTGGAAGACCCGTTCGCCTGTCCAGGCTTCTTGCCCACAGGCTTGCCACCGCCAGGACCGTTCGTCGTCTTCGTCGTGGCAGGCCCACTGGCCCAGGGATTGTAGCCACTCTCGGACATTCCCCAGCTCGCATTGGACGTGGTGTCATCCGCAGTGCTCTCCA
>JBBPMF010000072.1:0-79064 GCA_038090175.1 Austroboletus eburneus
CCTGTCTCCCCCCCCCCCCCCCCCCCCCCCCTTTTCACGACGGTGGATTCCCCTCGTGCGACGTGGGAGGCTCTGCCACTACCGTGAATCTGATCTGATCATCCTCAGACACCGCAGTGAACGGCGATCGGCGCTATCAGCCGCCGTCGTTTTCGATCGGCGTTCCACACGGGACGAGCCGACATCGTTCGTGCGTGAATCCCATTACCATGATCAATTCCAGGCACGTGCAGTGCGACGACTCGCCGACCTCTTGATTCGAACGCGTGCGACACGGTGTATCATAGATGTCGAATCGCAGACTGTGTGCGCGACGTGAACTTGGTACAGTACGCTGTCTCGGTTGCTTGCAAGTCGTCACACCCGAGCAGCCGTCTCAGGCAGTGAAGAGAAAAAAATATTCGTGCTTTACCGTCGTTCAAAAAGCGTCACCAATCGGCCGCGGCAACCAAAAGAAGAATAAAAAAAGGTAGTGAAGAGCGGCTTAGTCCAATGCGAGCCTTTTTTTTTTCGTGCGTCCCAGATGTAACGCAAATACGCACGATCGAGGCCTCCAAAGCCACCTAGCATCAGCCAATGCTCGATCATTTGCAGGCCCGGTCGATCTTGCGCTTGGAAAATTTGCACGTCTATTCCCTACTGCGCTCGATTTGTCAGGCTGGCCATGGCTCCTTTTGTCCCGACACCCGTATGGTACCATGCACATGGAATGAAATCCCATCAGACTCCTCAACGAGCGTCCATTACGACAGACCTTACATACGGTAGGTAGTACCCGCAAATTAGAGTTCAAGCAGCCAGACCATTTAGTCCTCCTCGCCATCGGCCACCCAGTCCTCACCATCGCTCACCCCCATTTCAAACATCCTGATCCCATTACGCTCGACCGTCCCCGCCTGATCCTCACAATGCATCTTCAACGCGTTCAACACCTCGGGAAACACGTCCTTGTCTACGGCTCTCCCCCACAACACGTCCAGATGCTCGTACCCTTCCAGCCGCCGCACGCGCGTTCCCTCCTTGGGCAGCGCACCCACCATCGCGTCAATGTCCACCAGACTGTCCCGACTGCCATACAACAAATAAATCGGCGTCTCGATCGTCCGTGTCGGGAACCGCGCAGGTCGATACGCCCGATTCGCGCTCGCCGAAAGTACGGTCACGTCATCGTCAAACATCTGAAACGCCGACTCGCGCATGATCTGGAACCAGTGCACGACCGACTTGACCGAGGCGTACGAGTACAAGTGCGCGTACGCCGCCATCTTTTGCATCTTGCTGATGTTGCGGCTGTCCCAGGAAAAGAGGAAATAGAGCGAGGCGTCGATGACGGCGGTGAAAATCGGCGGGTAAAATATGGCTTGCCAGGTCGCTGCCGAAGACAAGATCGCCCTCCGTCCGAAGAAGAGGTAGACCGACGTTGGTCTGTACGCGCGCCGTCAGACGAACCCAGACATGAACGAGAGACGGGGCGAGACGTACGAGGCCTTCATGAGCGCGTCGACGACGGGGGCCGATAACCCAGCGGGACTCATGGCCGGTGCGAGCGCGACGAGCACGTTTACTTTTTCGTTCAGCTCCGGGTTCACGCTCAGCGCTGCAAACGCCTGCGCGGTTCCCTGGCTAAACCCGACGTATCCGAGACTCCCGACGCCTGTGCGTGCGAGCACGTACTCGATCGCGTCCGGGATGTCGTACCGCGCAAACTCGTCCAGACTGTAGTTCCAAAACGCCGACGAGCTCGGCTTGTGTTGAATCGACTTTTTAGAGTACTTGTTGCCGCGGTTGTTACCCAGCCAGACGTCGAAGCCTTACGAATCGGTTCAGCAGCCGTATCGTGAAACGGAGGCGCGTGTAACATACCTTGCGATGCGAGCACGAACGGGAGACAGCGTGCCTCGTCGGTCAGACAGACCCAGACTTCGCTATTCATGAGCAGACCGTGGTGGAGGTACACGACCGGTTTTTTCACGGGATTTTGCGAGTGGCCGGGTTGCTCGTTCTTGCTTCGTGGGATGCGGTGGAGCGTCAGGATGTAGCCGTCCTTGGTGAAGACGACGTGCTCCTCGTGCGCATAGCCATAGAGCGAGCAGAGCTCTCCAAAGTCTTTGGCGGCACGGATGGCGTTGGCAAAGGCCTCCTGGGCGGTGGGCGTGCCGCGTGCGTTGGCAAAGCTGTCGAAAAGGACTTGGGAGCGGGTGTAGAACCAGGCGACGACGGGCTTTGGGAGGACGAGGACGACGTAATGGAGGAGCGCGTCTGCAAAGACGATGGAGACGGCGACGAGGAGCACAAAGTATTCGTTGAGCGACAGTCGTCCGATAAGAGGAAAGTGAGCCATAGCCCAAAGCACCGCCACTCAAATCACACAGATTTCTCTCACCCCGATAATGCGTGGGAACCATTTCTTGTGTTGTCGTATTTCCCTTTTTGGACTTCCAAGTATTATGCAGTCAAGCAAGTCGGCATTCTTGAGTTGGCTATGTTATGTCATCTTTTCTGGCCTTGCCTGCATCCACCTTCTGCTATTCTGCATGCGTGGGGGCGCGATAACGGCGACCGCGCAGAGCAACTACCGAATATTCTACGAGTGTTTCTGCGACAAAAAGGTGCCCATCGCGCTCGTCTTCACTTGCCTCGAGGGGGAAACGAATATGGAGGATTGGTGGAAGAAAAACGAGGGTCATATAGCATACTACGGTATCAAGAGCCGCGGTCATGCTTGCATTACAGTACTCCATGGCGACACCGAAGAAAAAGTTGCCAAGTACAAGGAGTCGGAAAAGAAGATACGCGACTTAATCAAAGACTGCGATCTTCCAATTGCAGCACCTTTACCTGAACCTAACCCTTGGTTATCTGGCTTTGTGAGGGGGCTTGTGGGTTTCGTCAAGAAGCATTTGTATCCAGGAAAGAAGACAGTTATGAAACGTTGACGAAGCATTGTGGCCTCGCCCCGCATATCGCAGAAAAGATCGTGAACATAATGGAGAAAGGAGGCCCGGGGCCGAACGAAAATGAGGCTGAGGGAGCAGGGAATAAAGAGAATCCAGGTGTGTCGAGTCAAAGAATGGAGGCCAGTTCAAAGACTGCGTTTGATGGTGATCCACCAAAACGCCAAGGTGCAGATCAGCCCCTTCAACGTCCTACTGATCGAGAGATAGACACAGGAAGCGTGTCGATGGGCACTACAGAGCGGAAGCCAAGACGTAGCTGCGGGCTATGCCAGTGTATTGAAGTCTGATGAATCGCCCTGGAATCGTCAGGCCAGACTCGAGGCGAACAAGGAAGATGAAGGCGTGCCCGTGTTTGACCCAGAGGGCTTATTACGTGCTTCGAAGGTAGACCAGACGTTACAGGTTGTGCAGAGGATATACGATGATTCGTCGGACCATCGGTATGTCACTGTGTCTGTCATGCCTCTTTAGAAAACTAGATCCTAGCGATCTGACTGACCTTGTCACTCGGGAGGGCAACCATCCGGTGGCGTCTGGTGGATATGCTGATATATACCGAGGGGTGCTCCGACAAAATGGAAACTCCGTCACAGTGCGTTTTATCATATGCTTCCAGTAAATATTTAACAAAATATCTGATGGCAGGTTGCCATCAAAGCCATCAAAACGACGATGCCACTGAAAGGAAAAAACAAAAGGTAATTCACTGTACATCACAGAGCCAGATTACTTTACCTTTCTGCATGTTTGACTGATTTTGTGAACCGAGGCTCCGGCGAGAAATGAGAACATGGTTCAACTTGCAACACGCCAATATTTTAGCCTTCCTTGGCACAGCTACTGGATTTAGCAAATATCTTGCTATGGTTTGCCCCTGGGTGTAGAATGGCACCTTGACGACTTACCTCGAGAACCATTATGATAGTCTTACCGAAATCGAGATTATCGGTCTGGTAAGCTCATTCATAACATCATTGTTGCAACAGACGAACCTGATGCTCATTCCATAGCTCAATAATGTCGCGTCTGGTCTACATTATCGTGAGTGTTTCTGATCAGGACTTTCCTCGTCATTGTTGATGATAAGGTACTTAAAATGCAGTCCATTCATGTGCTGTCGTGCACGGTGATTTATCTGGAGTGCGTCCATCTACGCATGTTTTAGTGGGTTGGATCCTGCTGACACGTTCTCTTTTCAGTCCAACATCCTCATTCGCAAGGATGGGGAAGCATACATCTCTGATTTCGGCTTGTCAATGTTGTTGACCGAACTCAGCAAGTCAATATTTGTCACGTCGCACGGGGCAAAGGGTACACTTCGCTGGGAGGCCCCCGAGTTGCTTGCTCTTGAGGTGCCTGAGGACGAAATAGGAGATGATGAATCACCACAAGGAGGACCAACAACGCACAGCGACGTGTATTCGTTTGGGGGGGTCATGCTGCGGGTCCGTGGCTCCCTATATGCATCGTCTTTTGCATATCAGATACTCCTTGGACAGATCCTAAGCGGAAAGGTCCCGTACCATCATTTTAAGTATGAGGGCCAGATTCTGCACGCGATCTCAAAGGGAATCACACCGAGACGACCAAATAACGTTGTGGTTACGGAGGACCGATGGGCATTCATAGAACGGTGTTGGGCTATTGTCGATGGGCCTCAGCGGCGCCCTTCAAGCGAGGAAATCGTTAAATTAATTAGCAAGAGCTTGTTATAGAGTGGAAGAACGCGACAATGGGCGGTGGTGTGTCGCCCGGTCAAGATGGCGCCCAGTCTCTGCTGCGTTCGGCCGGGAATAAATCTGTTGGGGAACAGGGATTTTTCGGAGGCAATTCTACGCCGAATGACATCGCACCGCAGAGCGTCGTGCCTGCGGCCCACGCGTCCGAAGACTCTGATAACATACAGGCTAATCTTCTGCCTCCGCGTCCTGCCAGCGAAAGTACGGAGCCAGGAAAGGAACAAGGGGGATCTAAACTAAAGGAGAATGGTATCGATACAGACAATGCGCAGGGAGGGGGCGGTGGCCAGCTACAAGAAGTCCTGTCTTCGCCGAATGCCGTCGCAGCTCAGCACCGATTCAATGTCGTGATATTCGGAGAAATCGGTGCTGGCAAGAGTTCGTTTGTCAGTCTCATTTTAGATCACGAAGAGGCGATAATATCTTCCAGTGCTTCTAGCTGTACCCTGGACGCTCGACCCTACGATATCACCATCCAGGGACAAGATTTTCGCATATTCGACACCGTCGGCTTAAATGAACCTCAGTCACTCAAGGATCCCGCCTGTTTGATCGGCGCCATCACCAAGGCGTATCGTCTCGTTCGCTTTCTCTCCGAGACCGGGGGTGTCAACTTGTTGGTGTTCTGTATACGAAGGGGTAGGATCACCGAAAACATGCGACAAAATTACACGCTCTTCCACGATTTCCTCTGCCACAAAAAAGTTCCCATCGCTCTCGTCATCACGCTTCTCGAGCACGAAGAAAACATGGAGGATTGGTGGCTATACAATCATTCTCACTTCGCAGAGTGCGGCATCCACGCTGTTGGTCACGCTTGCATCACCACAAAGCGACAGTTTGGCGATCGGTATTATGCCTCCATACAGGCGGTTCACGACTTCTCATGGACCATAGTCGCGCAGAAGGTTTCAAGCAGGAGAAATTGAGCTGGGTAACGGAGCTGTTCGAAAAGCTACTTGATTTCTTTGGCATTCGTCCTCGCCTAGACCCTTCCGAAGTCAAGACGCAAAAACTTCGCGAATATGGTCTCAGAGAGGACGAGATAGCCACCCTCTTGGTAAAGATCGCTGGAGCTGATAAGGTTTTAGCCGCCGTTAGACCATTACGACCGCTTATCTTCACAATACTGCGCGGTCGTCGAAGCACTCATATATGACATCCATCGATTTACAGCCGTTTTCGTAAACAATGGCAGTTGCGTCAGTAGTTGTCTGGTTAGGAAACTTTGTACATGCTAGATATTCGCTGCTTTATCTCGCTACTCCTCGATCTCACTGGCACCGCGTCAGAGCTAAAAGGCCGGGTTTGCTGCCTGTACCAATAAATTATCGGGATTGGCCAAATAGAGATCTTGCAGTGCGTTTCAGACGATACAATACATTGCCTCGCCTTCGCTATGGTGGAAGTTGCACCGTCTGTCACTGTGCTGAGTGCTGTCTTTGTCTTTGTCTTTTATTTTCGTGCTCATACGCTTCTCCCTTTCAGGCTGTTGGTCATTAATGAACCTATTAGACGCCTGCTCATAATTTGGGGCGGAAGTGATGCCCCGCGCCAGAGTTTCGGAGTAACTCACATGTCAAATTAGTCCGGAGAAAACTGGCATCAGGACGTTGGTACGGTTGGCGTGGATACAATTCCCTGCGTCTCCATGTTTGCATAAGATGGCGCCAAGACGGTAATTGGCGTCACAACATACACATCTCGTTGGCGTGGAAGTAATTCCCCACGTCACGGATGAAGAAGTCAGACATGGTTATGTAAAACAAACTTAAAGATGTTAACAGAGTTATACCTGTCGCTATGTTTGAAAGCGCGTAAAATTTGAATGCGAGCTCGTGGCATGCGAGTGTGTTTTGTACCTTAACGGTGTGGTGTTCAGGTAGGGTCGACTGGACACGACCCTTAGCCGTCATTACCGAGCCATTCGTCATGTTCAAAGATGGGACATACCAACGCAATCGATCGCCCTGTCGTTGTCGTTGACTTCACATGCATTCCATTGCATAGTACCTCGCCTCTCTCTCGTTTCCAGCATCGCGGTGTCGGAACCGCTGTTGGGCTGCTCGTGCTATCGTTGTTGAGGAACGGGAAGTCCGGGATGGTGTGCATGTATTCTAGTAGGCTGGAGTCGGGTGAGGACGTGAGATGCAGAGATGAGGGTAAAACAGGAAGGCATACCAATTGTCTGGTGCGCTTGTCGTCATTGGATGAGGAAGGGTGAGGTGGTGGGCACACACAGCGACATTATCGTCGAAGTCGCGGTAGCAGGCGCGCCGTTACCTTGGTTGTCATAGGTAACAAATGGCCAGAACATGTAGTCGGGTTTTGTACAAGCGATCTAGGGCAAGAATGTTAACAACGACCCGGCCCTCGCTTTGGCGGATCGCAAGAGTGCGCAACGTATCGAAAAGCGACTGCACAGCATTTTCGGGACCTTTGTCCACGGGTCAGCGGCCAGTGCGGACGGCTTTGCCAAGACATATGTACCCTGAATGCAAGAGCTCAGTGTAGCCACGACGTCGGGTAAGGCCAAGGAAAGGCGGTGAATCCCTAACTGTCCACGAAAATCGGTAGTAAAGTCCGACAACACTCCACACCCGGCCATTCCTGGCATTTCAGCAAAGCTGTTCTCTGTTCGTCCCAATATTTGATTTCTTTCGCCCAGTGAGAGCGACAAATTCAAGACAACATATCATTGCGTACAACCATACCTGTCTTGAAATGAGGGCGAGCTAAGTGGTTACCTTCACAGACCGAATCCAGATTCCACACCCACAGTGATCCCGGTGGTGTATAAGACATTAAAGGTCTTATTGTCTTAGTCAACTCCGAACGAGACTATAAATTCGTTCCATTTCGTGGTACTCTTTCCTACCAGGCAGGTGCGCCCTCCGACGTCTGCGCTTGACCGACGCTATCAGGAAAGCACGAAACTCTGCGCATTCCGACATCCTCGTCTCCTGAGCTCGTGAAACGGTCATCAGGTATGTCCCTCGTGATTTGAAGAGACGAAAAGGTTTCTCACCTTGTAAAGCGCATAGCCAGAGAGCGGATAAACGTGTCGTGCGTTATTCTTCGTGGTGATCCATTGGGTCGTTCAAACTGCACCGAGTGACCAATCTCTGCGATTACATGGTACCTGTCACTTGTGACATTTCTAGTCGGCTGTAACCGTGCGTTTTACGTTCGTTATCTCTTATATTCTTCTGATAGACTGGCAGGATATAGTCGAATCCACTAACCGAACGAACCAAAATCTTTGCCGGAGGCGTACGTTGTCTAGTCTTGACGAATCTGTGGTTGGATTGGAGTCATTCAAGAGTGTTGTATTCACGAGTCGGGCTTGCGTCGAGCAAGGTGGATGGTATGTAATTTGTGCTTTGAAGTTTTGAGCACGCGGAGGGCTGTGTAAGTTAAATACTTCAAAAAATCAAAATACTTGACTAAATCTTCGGTGCGTTGTACAGGACCTACAAAGCGGCACATGATCATGTAGCCTCCGAATGAAAATATTTTATTTTGGGAGCGTTGTAGGGTGAATGACGCCCTCGTTCACTTAACGGAGATATTTGACGCGGCCGTCGGACCACGCTTTGAGGAGCAATTGTGCAGTGCTTTGACCTTTGGTGAAGGCCAACGTAACCAGCATCCTGGGTTTCAGTGCTTTCCTCGGTTCTCGTCCTCTAAGTTTCCAGAAAGCAAGTTGACCCCATTTGGCAGAATAGCGATCGGATTCCCTTCATTTGACTGCTGGTGTGCGGGAGCTGTTTTCGTACGTGGTTCCACACGTCATATTTTTCCCAGATGACATGTTATGTTCAAGCGATCCAAGATACGATCACGAGCTAATTCCACATCTCGGTATCAGTGTGTTTTCTCCACAGTGAATTAGGAAGAGTGGAGAATTGGACGTCCGAATCTGTCAATGAAGACAATCCAGAAAAGCGGAAGCATCGCCTTTTCTCAACGAACCCGCCCGTACAGGTGTACCCCGAGGGGTAAACTGTCATCTCCACACGCGTTTCAGGGCACCTGTCCCGACTACACAAACGAGTGGAAGTTTCCTAGTGATACACCACCAACCTCCGTCATTTAACAGAGTGTTTCCAGAGGTCAATGCTGGGCGCGCTTTGACTACCATGAAATTGGTATAAATACGCCCCCCAACCTATCCACCGAACGCCATTCCCCCCGACTCGAGCACTTCATTCCACTTTATTTCTCGTCCCCCCCTATAATGTCCCCCTCCGGTCTTATTTATCCGGATTCTCTGCGTCAGGACACGTCCGCTGGTGGACCTGCCAATCGCTATCTTTCTTCGACCTTAGACCCATACCCCACGATATACCCCGATCCCGAAGTGTCATACCCCTCTCCGGACGCCTACGCCAACCATCATGACTCCCAATACTTCGTACCCGAGGAATATCCATCCTGGTACCCACAACCCCTTCAGTCATATGCACCTTCGGGATTCGTCCCTATCGCTCCCCAAGCTTCGGCGAGTGAAGAGCCAGAAGAATTCACCGATCCATTCAATCTACCCTTGCAGCCAATCGCGACCCCTCTTGACACGCCAACTCTCCCAACTCTCCCATTACCGTATCCAACCTCGCCTGCACATTCTGGCTGTATCCCCGTCTCTCCCCGCTGGCAAACTTCAGCGACTGAATTACCCGCAGACTTTTATGGTCTCCCCTTGACGCATCCGGCTACTTTCCCTCCCGAAACTCTGGCACCGATTTCACACTTACTACCAATTCTGCCACTTCCACCCACCCCGGGCCGAGACTCTCCAGACTTGGACCCCGTCTTATGCGACACGCAACCAGAAGCGTCCTACCAAGCTCCTCAGGGTAATCACGTGTTCGATTGGAACGCTGCCACCCAGAATACAGGTCCACAGACACCGTCTGAGAAAGACGATCAAATGTCTTTCGTGAACGAATTTTCTGTTCGTCAGGAGGCTAGTAAGGCGCCGAAGAAATTTGGTCCGGTGCGAAACAGACGGACGAGAAACAAGAAGAGTTTTAGCGTACGTCTTTCCCCCATGCTTGTCTGTATTCAAGCTAACGTTCCGTACACAGTCCAAGCCTAAAAAGACACAGGTGAAAGAGGGAGAAGGAATCTGTTATATATGTATCGCCAAACAATCGCCCAGTTTTCAGTGAGTCCTTTTTTTAATTACGTGCTCTCGGTGTTCGGATAGACGGACGCATTCAGGTTATCACGGAAAGATAGCCTCAAACGACATATCGGTTATGTGCACGAGAGATACTTGGTGCTTTTGAGGAAGAGCTATGGGCTGGAACTTTTGCGTCCTCGGAAGCAAGACGAGTCCTTCGACATGGAGAAACTCAAAAGATTCATTAAGGAATTAGACGATTTACATTCTGCGCCTGGCCAAAAAGTTGGTGCTCATTCACAAGCTTGATCGCACTCTTTCTTTACTTAACATTCCTTCAATTTACGTACGAACATACTCTCTTTATTATAGTCTAATTCATGTTGGCTTCGGCGTTAACGAAGTGGATTCCAACCTATGTACTAGCTCAACATGTCTATGATCTAAACGAGGCAAGTGTCCTGTGCAATGCATACTTAATATTTATGCCTCGATCCCGGAGACTTGCAGTGATTGACGGGGCCGATCGTTGGATTACCTATTTGGGAATCATAAATAATATTCTTAACCATAGCACCACGCCGACTCACCGACTGTGCCAACACTGTTTTCGAAGAACTTTATTCGTCTCCTTGATTAGTCCCGGTGACTTCCAAGATCAAATCAATAACCTTTTCCTTTTGTCCACGGTGTACGATCACAGGTCTACATCAGACAATTTCAACGCGTCAGAACGCCTAAACCCAAGATTAGGAAGTTCCGCGACCGTGCCGATACTCTTTATGACGTCAGACTATAACAAGTCAAATTACTGTATTGCAATGCTCGGCGACCATCCCATTCAGCCACAGCGTCTCTGGGTATAAAAGACAGCCATGTTCGACTTTGAACGCCGTCCCCTCAAACACACTTCTCACAGACTACATACCCTATACCCGTCTCTTCGACTTTGTACACGATGCGCGTTCTCTTTGTCGTCTCCACCCTCGTTCTCGCCGTCACCAGCCTCGCTGCCGTCACTCTGCCTGCAACGTTGGCAACCGACTCTCCGCTGCTTAGACTCATCAGGTATCTTTTGGGCGACCCCGACACCGGTCGTGCCGCCGACGGAATTGCCGACGGTACCGCCCAGATTCCCTCTTCCACCGATGTCGAAAACTTTGTCGACATCATAAACGCCGCTTTGGCCGGGTTGAATGACCCGTCTTGTTGTACGTTCTTTTTTTTCCTTCTTGTTTTCTGGTGTTCTTTACTGACTGCGAGGTCAATTAGCTTCCATCCTGCAAATTAACGGTGCGCAGGTAAATTCGGACCAGCTCCTCAAATGCATCTCCGCGATCGAGAATACCGTCGGCAGCAGTGTCGAGAAGTTGAAGACTGTTCACAAGGAGTCTCGCTTGACAGAGTCGGATATGGCTGCCCTCATCCCGACCGTGTTTGGCTTCATCACGGTAAGTGGAGATGTACACTTGTGAACACAGTGGCTGACGTCGTCGTCGACAAGACGTTGAGCACGTTCTTGGTCGGCCTAATTCGACCGGTCGTTGGCGCTCTCACAGGTTCCAACGCCTCCAAAATTCTCGATGCACTCGACGGCTTGCTGTACGTCTTTGTTTTTCAGATCTCGTGGCGCGTTGACTGACGTGTCATGTTCTAGGAACTATGTCAGTGAGCTCGTCGACGTGCTGAAATCGTCCATCGTCGATCCACATGCACAATTTTTGGCCCCCATCTTCATGTTGATCGAGTCCATTGTCAAGGATAATGCAAGGCTGTTTGGTTTCAAGAACGTGTGGTGATGTATGGCGACGATTGTGGTTAGTATTTGCAAGCGAGCACAGTAAATGTAGAGTGTAATAGGGTTCGGCCGACATGGGTGGAGAAATATCCTGCGCAATGGATTTATTTATTTATCCTATTTTTGTTTCGATAAGTTGGCTGGCGTGTTGTGGAAGAGGGGCGAAAACACAAGGCCAATGTGACCGTTCATATCTATCGTCGACGGCGATGATACATATACATACATCTAGAGTCGGAGTACAGTTTCCCAACTTCAGATGATTCAAAATCACGATTGTCACGCAGAGATGAAAGTCGTCGCGGTGCCGCCGCTACTAAAAAAGATGGGAACGAACTCGGAATGACGCAGGAATGATTGAACTCTGTACTACTTTCCAAACGGGAGTAACGAATGGTTCCAAGTATAGTAGGTTCTCTTCAACAAGCGACGTGGCCAATACATCGTGCGTTGAACGGAAGTCAAGAGATCTGTGTAGTCTGATAAGCGCGTGGCAAGTTTTGATTGGACTTCACCTTTACGGACTCTCCTCCAGCAAGCAGAGAAATCCTACCGTGTACATCTGGTGTGCTCACCTGTACTCATCCTGATCACACTTCCCGCGCCAGTTCTTGACACGCATGAGCGAACCGTCTGAAACTTCGCATCGTACATACCGCTCGTATCGCGCTGAAATGGGTTACTTCGGAGCTTGCCGTCGTCTACGCTTCATTTGATGCGATCACTCAGAGCACACATTGACCGATCTCGTTCCGTATCCGAAGGCGTTCCGGTTCATCGATACATTGACCATACATGGTAGATACACAAGTATACATTATCCTAAGATAAATTAATAGTAGTCTTCAATACCTAAAAACGACGCGAGAGTCTTGACAAGATACTTGATCAACCCGAAGATGATGCTCAAGATTAAGATACCATCGGTGCACGATTCCAAGAAACCGAGCAGTTTGAATATACACGTCCTAGAGAACAAGGTATCGTAAACGAGTGATGAAGATAATAAAGAGAGAACACGTACAGAAACTCTTTGATAAGGGTGATGATTTCGTAGCTGGCATTCCATAGAATGCCCCTGATCGCCAGAATCAAGTCGAACAAGATCGTCGCGATCAACTAATACCGAATCATCAGCAATTCGAATCCTTGAGTACGAACCTCAACTCACGCTGAGGAAATCAAACACAAATGGACCGAGGAAAGATATATTGGACGAAGTCATCTCGACGCGCCCGACCGCAGTCTCAATCCTGTCGGACGCTTCGGTGAGCATCGCGCTCATCTGGGAGATGGTCATCGCGAAGCTCTGGAGATTAGACTGCTGCAGGTCGGCGACTAAACGGTGACTGTCAGGAAGGGTTACAAATGAGAGAGAAAAAAGTACACACAAAGTTGCTTGCTCAAGAGATCGAGTTTCCCGGTAGCGTCGGACACGATGTTCTTCAAATTCTGGGCAGGCTCGTCACCTTGAGCAGAGACTGCGGAGTCGACCTGGGAGGCATCGACGGACTGGTGGATGAAAGGATTGACTTTGTTGGAGCCGGCGGGAACGGTGTGGGTGGTGTTGTGGGAGACTGTGGTGGACGAGTTGTGCGTGGGGGCGACGGCGGCGAAGCTGGTGACGGCGAAGAGAAGGGCAGTGGCGATAGAGAGAACGTGCATCGTGTAAGAAGGCGAAGAGGGTATAGAAGAACAAGTTCTTGTGCTTGAGAGACCTGGCGCTCAGAGTCGAACACGGCTGGCTTTTAAGGCCTGGAGACATGGCGGCTGACTGAGGCTGACGATAGGTCGTGGCTGACTGGTACGCACCGTGGTCACGTCTTTGGCATTCCAAAATTCCAACTTGATCCAAAGTCGCAATAGACGGCTAGATAGCAAGTAGCATGTTTTGACTCGAGACGGCGAGTGCAAATGTACATCCTGTCATATTCGACATCGCAGCGCAGAGTGCTAGAAAAGTCATCTGAGAATTGAGAAGAGGCTACGACAAACAACCAATCAGACAGCGCAAAGTACATATTAGGTAATCCGAAGTAGCTGGTGGCGTTGACACGCGGTGACCCGTTCCCCCGCCGCCCTGTTAGGTTTTGCAGTACCCACAGTGCGCCCAGTATCTAGGTGTTTGGTCGATATCGAGTTCGAGCTTTGGGGTTGATATTTACAGGTTGACACGCTCGCACTGAGGCAGCTGCAACGCTGCTGCATTACAGCGTTGGATACGCACACATCAACTCCCACTGGCAGCCCCCCCACCAGATGGGTGCGCGCCATAGGATCTCTCCCAGCATTCATCTTGTATCCCATGCGCTGCCCACCGGCATTTTGTTGCTCGACTTACGCGTTCAAATCATAAAGGCTCGAAGACTGGAATGACGACAAGTGCTCTTTTGACGCCAACTACTGCTTGAATTTATGTAGGCACTTCATAAAGAATCTCGCTCATGATATCTTTTCTGCTTGAGTGTTACCCACCTATCAGTCCTAAAATGTGACTATGGGGAGCTTTTGAACGTACACGAACACTAAACCTGGAACAGTACTTTCTGCGGGTGCAAGCTATGGACTATAGCATTCGATGCAACATTACCGTTCGTTTTTTGTTGCAAATCATGATGTTCATATTCACGACTGACTTCCTCTCCGATGTCCCAATCTCTCAGGGTGAAATGGAGCTCATCCCGTGAGTTTGATGTTTTCGTTATCATGAACTTGCATGCTCATTGGCCAAGGCGCTAGGGAAAACTGTGGGCGCAAGTCGGACGTTGGCCTCCGGCCTGATGTACCTGCCAGCCCCCCCCTTCTCTGTTTCAAGAGACACGCGTTCAAGTTTGATACAACGTCAGGATGATACTTGCACCATCCAAAGGGTACGACTCGCTGAGTGCCCGCCGCTGTGGTTACGTGACAATTCATTGGTCAACACTTGATTCTCCTAGTATTTCCGCCCCAGGATGTAGGACCGCGACGGAAGTACAGAGGAACTCGCATGTTTATGAACCACAGGCTTTAATATTCTTGACCCATGTTCTCATTTACTGTGTAACGCCCGCGCTTTATAGCTTTGAGGTGCTCCATTACCCGAAGGGCCCAGGACATCAAAAGTTCTGTCGTTCCGTTAAGCCATAATTTCGCACTTAGTACCAAAGCCGCTATCTTTACCTTTAGAAAATGACGGAATTTCTCCAGGATGACTCCTGGAGTATCGGAATTAGTACGTTCCATATATATTCGTACTCGCTCTATCGATGTTCTCTTTTTTCGCTCTGCGCAACAACATTATTACTTAATGCCACTGCAGTCATGGCTATCTTGATACCTGACATGCTGTGCCAGAGACACGGTGCGTCCTTTTCTGTTGTGCAGACTGAAATGCTATCATATAGGCCGTTGGTAGTATCATCGCGAGGGGCAGGGCAGTGGCTCGAACACTCAAGTGATGATATTCGTCACGCATCACCGCACTTTTTTTGCTCGACTCATTGCTTCGCATAAAGGGACTGTCGACGTACATCAAGTCCCACGAGGAAATGATGCACTGGATCGCTACCACTGATGCTGAACTCACCTTCATCGGCGACAGCATTAACCCCCTCTCTTCACGCTCTGTTCAGTCCATCACGGCCACCAAATGCAACACGGCAGAGGACGACACTTGGGATGTTTGTATCGTTCATACTGGAGGTGCCACTTGTCTTTCTGTCCTGGATACCAACCGTTTCTCGGCGACAGGCAACGTCATATTCTGCGACGAGTATAATTACGTTGGGAATTGCAGCCAGCTTGCGCATCGTTCTGACCCTTCGCAGTATATTCTGCTACAGTCCGGGAACGGAGTCGATTAGCGTTCCCGAATCCAAATGATGTCCGATCTCCGTCCATCACGTCGTCAGCTTTTCGTCGCTTCCCAATTTCGTGATAAGGTCTCCAGGATCGTGTAGACACTACCTCACCCATTTGGTCACGTTTTCGGTGTATCGATAGTTATTGCGGCTGAAGTGATCATTTCAGATATCCGGATCCATACGTTCTTGTGCTAGTGCCTCTGCCTCCTACTTGCTGACAAGTAGTTGAAGTTGTCCGATACGGTCTGATCATAGGTGGGGTGCGGAATTTTCCGACGACACACACTGTCGCTCACACTTACCCTTGCAATTTCAACCTCCTTACGAAAGCAGCAGCCAATTTTCCCGCCTCGGTGGTGGTGCCCATGCCTATAGGTACACCTTTACCGCGTTCTCGTGAAGCTTCGCTCAAAAATTGTAGTTAGAGCGTGACATTACCTATCGGTCGACGCTTCATAGCTAGTAGATATCCCTCCTTTAAAGCGCACTCTAGTTCAATCAAACATTGTAATGGGTGGATCCACAAACACACATTGTCCTAAGATAAATTAATAGTACTCTTCAATACCTAAAAACGACGCGAGAGTCTTGACAAGATACTTGATCAACCCGAAGATGATGCTCAAGATTAAGATACCATCGGTGCACGATTCCAAGAAACCGAGCAGTTTGAAGATACACGTCCTAGAGAACAAGGTATCGTAAACGAGTGATGAAGATAATAAAAAGAGAACACGTACAGAAACTCTTTGATAAGGGTGATGATTTCGTAGCTGGCGTTCCATAGAATGCCCCTGATCGCCAGAATCAAGTCGAACAAGATCGTCGCGATCAACTAATACCGAATCATCAGCGATTCGAATCCTTGAGTACGAACCTCAACTCACGCTGAGGAAATCAAACACAAATGGACCGAGGAAAGATATATTGGACGAAGTCATCTCGACGCGCCCGACCGCAGTCTCAATCCTGTCGGACGCTTCGGTGAGCATCGAGCTCATCTGGGAGATGGTCATCGCGAAGCTCTGGAGATTAGACTGCTGCAGGTCGGCGACTAAACAGTAACTGTCAGGAAGGATTACAAATGAGAGAGAAAAAAGTACACACAAAGTTGCTTGCTCAAGAGATCGAGTTTCCCGGTAGCGTCGGACACGATGTTCTTCAAATTCTGGGCAGGCTCGTCACCTTGAGCAGAGACTGCGGAGTCGACCTGGGAGGCATCGACGGACTGGTGGATGAAAGGATTGACTTTGTGGGAGCCGGCGGAAACGGTGTGGGTGGTGTTGTGGGAGACTGTGGTGGACGAGTTGTGCGTGGGGGCGACGGCGGCGAAGCTGGTGACGGCGAAGAGAAGGGCGGTGACGATAGAGAGAACATGCATCGTGTAAGAAGGCGAAGAGGGTATAGAAGAATAAGTGCTTGTGCTTGAGAGACCTGACGCTTAGAGTCGGAGACCTTTGGCTTTTAAGGCCTGGAAACATGGCGGCTGACTGAGGCTGACGATGGGTCGTGGCTGACTGGTACGCACCGTGGTCACGTCTTTGGCATTCCAAATTTCCAACTTGATCTAGCTGATAGTGAAATATCCTTTGAAGTTCTTACAATATCGTTCCATTGTGATCGGTAAAATTTATCGCAGCTTGGAATATGGAGTGCAGGAAAGGTCGGGAGGAGCAAGTACATGGATTGCTCGATCACAGGTTCATTGTGAACAACGCTTCCGGGCGATCGTATTAGGTAATCAAATTGATAAAGTTCTCACGTAGCGCGTCTTATGTCCAAGTTTTTTCGGTGAGTCCGAGACTCATTCGGACCTGGAGACCCTGCCAGGGAGGGGGGTGAGTGTATTTATCTCATCATCTCATTTTTGAAAAAGTGGAAGCACGGTAACGTGCGATATACATGGCAAATCGTGGCAACTCGCCTCCTCCATGAAGGTGTGTGGACCCAACAGAGCTGTTAAATCACTTATATGACACGAACCGTGAGTGGGATAAGTTACATGGGACGCCAACGTTTAACTCCTGATAGTTATCATAGTGCTGCGAATGCGATGTATTAACGCTCCAAGTCAGGTATCTTTGAGGCCTAAGTATGATTCGGCAGTTTTCAGGTCTAGTAATGACGCTCTCTTTCCCCACTTTGCACAAAAATTTTGATGCTGCCGTGATAGCTTCTGCCTCGATGCTTGCCATGGGTCAGTACTGAAATTCTTCTTTTTCTGATCATGTCAACTGAGGTACTTTCTGGTTGCACACAATCTGAAGTATCTTGCTCAACAATATCACGACGTCACAACATATTTTCCGACGTGAAGCGTGCTATTATCGCACACAGATTCTGATCGCTGTTCCTCCATCCTGAGATGATACTCATATACACTCCAACCCCGTTTCGGGACCTCACAACGGACCAGAAATCAACAGGAGAGAATGGTCTCACTGACAAAAACCTACTCGCACAATGAGGAACAATTGACATTTAATCAACGATCGTATTAGTTCAGAATCCGCTTTCTACCAATATATTTCTATGCAATCCCTACTTGCGGCCACCGACAAGAAAGTGCTCAACCCTTAACGTTGATGGGACTGCAGCCGACAACGAGAAGGCCGTTCTGTATACGCGGTGAGAAATCTCTTCCCGACCAAAAACGATGAAACGAAACGCACAAACTTGTTGCCATTGCAGCAGACAGGCTCCTGAGAGCAAGTAGCGCCGCTGTTGCCGACACCTAGGCCGCTAATAGGGCTGCAGCTCGATGCTACTCCTACGAGGCCAGTAAGGCCAACGAGCTCATCGATACCAATCGTGCTGAGCACACTGTGAGAGTCCTCGGCCTGAAGATAGACGTTAGATGGCACGCAGAGCACATATTCGGAAACAAACAGAGGCGGTTTTTGTGCAGCACTGGATTGGACCAGTAGTGCACTCCTGCGCGACGACCAAGGCAGCGAGGGCAACGACAGCAAAGAGACGAGCGAACATTGTAGATGGTAAGTAGAAAGAGATATGAGATATGAAGTAGAGAATGCGAGTGGATTGTAATGATGAAGAAAACAAGAGCGACTGGCACCTCTTTTATAGGCCTTCGCTTCCACCTACAGGGCCGGAACTTGGTCTACATGCGCCTATCACTTTTTTTTTTTCCTGTTGTCAAATGTTTTTTGGAGGTCTGGAACGCATTTCAGAACCGTTGGTCCAGTCCAGCTGATCCGGGCCGTGAGGTAAGGCGGCATCTGCACTTTTTACCCGAGTCCAGAGGTTCCACTGGAACCTCCGTTTGGAATGGTACACTCTTGGCCCCCAGGCCCTCCAATCAAAGTGCACGAAAAGTATACGAAAAGTATGTTACGCGGTTACGTTATAAGCCAATTGTGCAGATGCAACATCTGTTAAGCTGACTTGTAACGTTATCGCTTGACGAGTCTTTGCAAAGTGTCTACGAGTTGCGATAATAATAATAATTGGAGGAAGTATAACGAAAAAGGGAATTCAAGGGTACCATCGAGTACTAACCCAAAATGGGAACAAAAAAGGTTGGTTTTTGCCTCGCTAAGGCGACTCCCAAAACATAGATGAAGATGCTAACCGATTTGTCACTTTTCACGAAATGATGCCAAGGCGGCCGGGCATCTGCAAACCGTCTGAAATGAAACAAGCGATAAGTCGAAAGTTGTCAGTTTCATGTGCGTTACGTTTCGCAGGAAAGTATTATTGATTGGCTGACCCTTCAATATCGTGTCCAAATGGGGCAGGCCTCGGGCTAACCCAAAAGCAGAACGGACAAAAAGCATTCCAGGTGTTGCCGGATATCCGATTTGAAGTGCCTTCAAATCTACAATCCGTAGCCGACTCACCTCGCTCACCTCGCGACAAAAAAGGCATAGTAGTTACGGACTCTGTGTTCCCCACCAATCAGAGCTCTCAAGTGGGCCCCAAGGGAATTGTTAAGCGATAACGTTACTTGTCTACTTTGCAGATAGTTGTGTTGGTATGGAAGTTTGCCGGCCGTACGTACTGAGGGTGGTGCTGTCACTTGATCTCTGCGAATCAGGTGTTTCCTCGACTATTCTGAATTCAAAAAAGGCATATGACTCGGCCTTTTTTCATCATTGAGGATGAAGCGTTAAACACATCCCAACCAGCTCTGACTCCGAACTCTGAGACAGCGTCTTTTCTTCCTGGGGATTCGTTGGGCGTGGCGATACTATGGTGGCCAGATATGATAGGCTTACCGTCGCTTCAATGCTCGCCGGAGCGCTCTTGTAGGACACTAAAGGGCCGAAAGTTTATGTACCTTGAAACGTTGACTGCAATTTCAGCCTCAGCCTATCAGTCGGTCCCCGGAGCTATGTAAGTTACGTATTTTTGTGTCAAGTTTCCGCGCGCCGTTGCTTTGGAGTCAGCAAACGTTGTTATGCGGCGAAGTTATGCCCCAGGCACACTGGTCCAGAGCGTGAGCGGGATTCTCACGGATCTTCAACGAAATGATTCAGTGCCGACTCTCAGACAGCCAGACTGCAGGTTACGTAGCACGCACAATGCGTGAGTGGGGCAGACTATGGCCCTTCGGGCCTCTAGTAGTACTATGCTAATGCTATCATTGCTATGTCTGTGTGTAAAGGAGGGATACTTGGGCTACCGAGCCCGTTTGCTCGTCCGTCCGACAAGAATTGGGGTCGGACTGCGGGCCACTGAGGACGCCGCATACAGGTACGCGCAGGGACGGCGAGGGGACGGGATAGGTAACGGTTTCGAACCTGCGCAAGTTCCCGTCAGGGGGCTACCATTACTCCGACCGTCGCCCTTCCAAGGTCGTTTAGGGTGCGGCTCAGCTCCCAGACTTACGCCCTATCGAGGGAGTTGGCCAAGGTTCACCGTCTGAGGCGGCAACGACGTGTAGAGGCACGACCCCGGATAGACTGGTTGTGAGGTGGGGTGCACGAATGGAGGGAGGGATGCTTCCTGCCCCACTTACGATCCTGTAGGTGGTGCGGGTACTCGGAATTCTTTTGGATTCTCGCTTGTGCTTTTATGCTGCCAAGGGGTACCCACGTGGGAGCCATTCCTACGTGGAATGCACCGTTCACCATCCCCAAGGGATTCGATAAGCGGCACAGACGATTTCAATTGCCCGCTCACCTGACTCATCAGGACAAGCGCTTTCCGGTCTCACAGATCTGGTCTCGTTTGGAAACGAAGCACTATTCATATGAAACAAGCCAAAAGTGCTCTAAATTGACCGTTGGTGGATCCACAAGCATACTTACATTTCTCCCTGTCTCTAAGTTAAATACCAAAGATCGACTCTAGCGTCTTGACAAGGTACATCACCAACTCGAAGATGGGGCCCAAGATAAAGATACCATCGATGAACGGTTTCAGGAAGACGAGGAGCTCGTAGATGCACATCCTGGGTCGCAACGTATCGTAAACACCAAATGACGATGAGAAAGGAAAAGACGTACAACAACTCTTTAATGACGGCGATAATATCGGTCCCGGCGTTCCCCAGGATACCCTTGATCGGCAGAATCAGGTTGAACAAGATCGTGGTGAGTAACTAATACCGAATGAACAGCGATTCAAGTTCTCCAGCGCCAATCTGAACTCACGCTGAGGAGATCAAACACGAATGGACCAAGGAAAGACACGTTGGACGGAGTCATCTCGACTTTCTTGGACGCAATCTCAATCTTGCCGGAAATCTCGGAGAGTATCACGTTAATCTGGGAGATGGTCTTCACGACACTTCCGGTATCAGTTCCCTGCAGGTCCTGGGCTAAACGACGGCCGTTAGAAAGTATTACAGGAAGGACGAAAGGCATACAAAGCTGCTTGCTCATGAGATCGAGTTTCCTGGTAGCGTCGAACATGATGGTCTTCAAGTTCTGGGCAGACTCGTCACCTTGAGCAGAGACTGCGCTGTCGATCTGGGAAGCATCTACGGATTAGTGGATGAAAGGATTAACTTTGTGAGTGCCGGCGGGAACGGTGTTGGTGGTGTTGTGCGAGATCGCTGCGTTGTGTGAGATCGTTTTGTTGTGCGAGTCCGTCGTGGACGAATTGTGCGTGGGCGCGATGGCGGCGAAGAGAAGGACGGTGACGACAGAGAGAACGTGGATTGTGAAGAAGTCGAAGAAGTGGGTATAGAAGAAGCTTGAAGGACCTGGCACTCAGAGGCAAGGACACCTGGCTTATAAGGCCTGAAGACATGGCGGCTGGCTGAGGCTGACGACACGCTGCAGTGGCTGGCTTGTACGCACCATGGTCACGTCTTTGGCACTCCAAAATTCCAACTTGATCCAGCGCGGGTCGCAATAGATTTACATTTAAAAGAATCGTTATTTATCGTCGTCCTTCGGGGATTGTCGCAGTAGACGTCCATCGTACGATCGACGATCCACGAATAGCTTGCACCGTCAACATAAAGTCGAGCACGGACATTGATTGGGCGAGGTGATGGAAAGCTTGATATGATTAAGTCTTGGACAAATCTGATTGGCACCTATGTAAATTAAGTAGTACACAGAACTGTAAAAAAAAAAAAGAAACCACTTCAGCTTGTCAGGGAAAGTCACGAGTAGTTCAAGAATTGCCATATTCTGCTCACCGTTAGGTGTCGATTCGAGTTCAACCTCAAGGCTTCATGCCCCAGTAGCGTAACCAGGTGGCGATCTTCATTTATTTTAAGCTAAGCCCCTTCAGTGACAGGACAGATTCCGCCTCTCGAAAGACTCATTGGCAAATCGGATCGCCAAGCTCTTTGATCCATCCCACGTGTACTGTAAACCGTCCCCTGCAACAGTAGTATCTCAAGAAAACCTCTGCAAACGCTGTTCCAACCACGTAGCCTGTTCATCAGTAATGAGCGGACCGAGTCCATTGACGCTGAGCATGATCAACTCCGTGAGTCGATAATATACCAATTGATCCATTGCCTGCATCTCGCGCGATCGTGCCATCACGATCAAGTCCTTTATGCGGAGGTGGTCACGGTTGACAATTTGGAGATGGCACAGACCGATGGGTGCATTTTATCCTTGCAGTGCCTCAGAAAATGAGTACGACAACCTCGGGCAACCGGCCACAGAGAGCAACTCTCCCAGCCAGCTACAAGCGACGTCTTCTAGTGCTGTGTTCAGGTCCACAGATATAAGCGTTAGGTGGTCAGCACGAAGGAGTAGCACCACGGTTCGTCAGGCGCTCGGAATTGAAGAGGAGGGAAATCAATTATCGTGATCTTCGTCCAATGACCCCCCGGTACGCATGTAAGAATGTCCCGCAGAATAGTTCCGCCGCTGACCAGGCAGAGGCAGAGGTCGAAAACATTGCGATGACCAATGAGTGGCCGCACTGGGTCATTATCAATAAGAATAGCGTCGACCGTCAACGTTCTCAACGGCTGAAACCTGGCTACTGCAAGCATGAGTTTATATGGAGAGACGATGTTTCTGAAATGGATAGCCGGGTCACCACAGATGGTTACAGACGTCACGTTGATGAACTAGTTCAGGAAAGAAGAGAGATCGAACTTTGTGAGAATTCCCGACAAAGTGCCCACTGAGCGTCACGTTTCGAAAGAGAGGTGCTGGCTCGGAATCTTGGACATCTCGAGTATAATGCGTCGAGGATAGTCGAGCTTCAACTTCTTTCTCGGTCGAAACCCCACTCTTGAGAGTGAGCTCTTCGAGGCGTCGGGCACGTCTGTGCTCCCTCCAGAGAAAGGGAATTCGAGAGCCGTGCTCGAGATGGAACACAAGAGACCAGATTCGGACCACATGCGGGCGGAGGAAGTCAATCGTACGAGAAACAACAGCGCACTCCAAGTCGGAGCTCTGAGAAGTATCCCGATAACTCGTGACAACTTTCAACAAAAAATTGCCTGTCTATGCGAGTACGACGCGAGCCGTATGAAGGGACGTTACATTGGTATCCACCGGGATGGCCAAACGTATCGGAATGGGAGTGGTTCTCGGGATCCGAAATCACTTCACACATACGCAAGCAATTGCATGTGGGAAGAGGCAAGAAGATAATGGGTCCTCGTCGAGCCATAAAATCGGCTGATCATCTTTGGCATCGAAATCGACTTGGAGGACGACACATTATTCAAATACGAGTTGAAACGGTGGGAAGAGGACGAGGTCTCGGCGTGACCTCCGAGGCCTGAGGAGAGACTTGCGTCACGCGATGTTTAGGATCATCTAAGATGGGAGAGAGGAAACTAGAAAACTTGAAGACGGCAACGGCACTGAGCAGCTTTTCTACACTCTCAGTGGTGCATCCAAGTATGCCGAACTGTTCAAATTGTCGAAAGTAAAACAAAATCCTAATCAAACATTACTCACGTGCGATTATTGCAGAATACATTATTGTTTTTGTCCCGGCTCGCACTGGTCGTGGGTGAAGAGATGGTCGGAGATCTAAACCGCATACATCTGTAGAATGGTTTAGTGCGAAAAGCTGGTAGCCGGTGGTAGCCGATGCTAGCCGAAGGTATCCTACCAGTCAGTACCAAAACCAATTCACAGATGTAGGAGACGTTTGAGTTGGAGTTTCGACTGGTACTATGACAGTTGCAGTTGCAAGCCAACGTCGTGGTGATTTGCTTCGAGGAAAGTCAACTTTCTCGTCATACGCATACTCCCGCCACTTCTGTCCGAGGTGATTGTTATCATTGCCAACCACAAGAGTCAAGACTCTCAGAATCCCAACTCGAGTCTGTCCTGACGATGAAGTTCATCCATTCATCGGTGCGGCGATATAACTCTACCTAGATAAGCCCCCTGCTCTACCGGGGACACCACGTAGATCACACCCCCTGCAGACGAAGGCGCCTCGGACCGGAAGTGTAAGGATCGCAGACCGGTTATGCGTGGACAGTAAGCAACCGGACCGATACGATGCCGAACCGATCCTTTGTTCCCTTTCCATTCCACATAGCCTCAGTCGTACGTATTTAAGTAGCTCACGTCGTTCTCGAACGGGAGAGACTTCTGTGCAGTCCCCTCGATGTACCGAATACTGTGATCCCAGATTGTACGCACGCGCCTGTCTCTCGGTGACGTCGCGACCCCTTTTCCCCCACTCCTCACTGGTTTAATACCATCCCCTTCGAACTCGCCACCCCGTTCGTGATCCGCGCGTGACGCCGGACACGTCCTACAGCTGACAGGAATCATCACTGACGGCAGCGGGGTGCAAGATGCATGCGGAATATCAAGATACGCACGGGACAAAATGAGCATCGAACGCACTCTCGTCGCTCGAGCCACATGCTCCGTGCCTTTTCCTCCAGCATGATCGAGCCTTCGTCGTTGACGCCTTCCGCGATCTCACCAATCATCTCGTACCCGAGCGCGCATCGCGTCATAGACACCTCGCTTTCGCTGTCCCGGCCGTCGTGTGCGACTATCTGGGGAAGATCAGTGTGATATCTCGCGACGACGGAACCGACCAAGTGGAGAAGGGGCTCCAAAAGTGGGTGCGAGGCATCTGTAAGCCGTGATGGAGCGTCGTGGAATGCGGTTCTAAGGATGAGATGGGTATGATGGACTGTGCTCGATCAGAAACGGGTTAGCACGCGAGCTACTTTGGGGAGCCACAGACATTTGTGTCACGGAAATTCTCACGCGATCGTCTTTTCTTGTGGTGGCGTCCATTTCGTCCATGCTTATTTACCACTGTTTGTGATAGCAAGCAAGGTGATGCCTACTGAGACTTCAAATATCGGATGTCTAGACTAGAGATAAGCTCTCTCTCCTTGGAATACGGAGTCAACCCAGTCACTAGAGCTGTTTGTCTATTAGTAGCTTGTGGAGTTGTTCCACGCGGATTTGATCCATTGTCATCGGCGGCGCTTCGGGCGGATCATGCATGCCACTACAGTGCGACTTACCCGGAGACCGGTGCTATAAAATGGCAGGGTCTACTTTGTTCATTTCTTCCCCGTCCCCTCCTCGAGAAAGATGCTTAAACACGCAGTGCACGTACGACGTGCTTCCTTCGCTACCGTCTCTTCCTCATCCTCCAATCTTACTATTGGCATTCGTCGCGAGAATCCGGCAAGAATATGGGAACGAAGATGCCCATTAACGCCAGACGCTGTCGAGGCGTTGGTTCGCGAGGAGAACGTGGACGTCATAATTCAGGATTGTGACAGAAGAGTCTTTCCGGTTCACCAGTTTGTCAAGGTACGTTGCTCCCCGCTGAACGCCTGTTCATTTCGGAGCTGTTCCGTTACAGGCTGGTGCCAAAGTTCATCCCACCCTCGACCCCGCACATATTGTCCTCGGTATCAAAGAACCTCCCCTTAATGAGCTGATAACCTCCCCGGTCCCACCACACGGTGCAAACCTCGGTTCGCCCGTGCCTCGCACTCACCTTATGTTCTCTCATACTACCAAGGGGCAGTCTTATAACATGGAACTGTTGTCTCGATTCTTGAGTCAGGATCCTCGTCGCGACCTTCCTTCTAGACTCATGGATTATGAGCTTCTCACCGGACCGGACGGGAAACGAACAGTCGCCTTTGGTTGGTTTGCCGGAGGTGCGAACATCGGGAGACCAACAATTATCTCGTATTGATTGCTTACTGTCTTCTTGTGCAGTTGCTGGTGCTCTCGAGTCCCTTTCCGCATTAGCACATGCCCATCTTGAGTTTGGAGTTGCTTCTCCATTCCTTGTGAGTACATTTATGTCTGAGATCTAACGCTATCTTACGGAATTCGTCACTCAAGCATACTCCCCGACCTCATACCCACCTTTCCTTGTCTTCACTGCGGGCGGCACTGAGGGGAATCGGTGAAGAAATCATCAAGGACGGGACTCCCAAGTCCCTTGGTCCCTTCGTCATTGGTTTGACAGGGTGAGTGGGTGTCACGCGCCATCTTTCAGTCTCCCTGGACCTCTTCTAGGAATGGAAATGTTTCCCAAGGTGTACTTTCCATCTTGGGTGAACTTCCAATAGTGAACGTTAGAGTGCAGGATCTCCCCGCTCTCGTGAATAATCCAGGTGCGCTAACTTTATCTAATCTTTCTTTCTTGTATGTCTCATCGATTGTCTTGCACTCAGATACCGACTTGCACAAGGTATCCGGTCTTCATCCGCAATTATAACGTCATCAGGGCTGATATCCATCTAGATATACCTACTCCATGCTTCTCCTGCCGACTATCTTTCTCGAACAGATGGTGGCCAGTACGACAGAGCACATTATTATGAGAACCCTTCGGTCTACCAGTCCGATTTTGCGACGAAGGTACGAGTGCTGGTTAACGCATTGATGTAAACTTGAGCTCGTTGTCTAGGTGGCCCCTTATCTTACTCTCTTCCTTAATGGAGTCGGGTGGTTACCAGGGTTCCCTCGGCTCATGACTAACGATGCTTTGGCGATAGCGCTTGCTCGTGCCGCAGAAGTTGGTCGAACGAGGTTTGGCACCATCGGTGACATCAGCTGCGATATCGGAGTGAGTGGTTACTGATGTCTGTTTGTTCATATCTGACTTTCTCCTCACGTAGGGTGGCCTTGAGTTTATGACGCGTGCATCTACGACCTCCAAACCTTTTTTCAAACATCGTCCTCCGACCCTTCCTGCTCACCTCCCGAGTGTGCAAATAATGTCTGTGGATATCCTCCCCTCGAGCTTGTCCTTGGATGCATCCGAACATTTTTGTCGAGTTTTAATGCCTTACTTGAAAGCCGTGATTCAGGAGTATCGAGGTCAACCTGTGGAACCAAAATACCTCGAGGCTTTGAAAACAGCTACTGTCGCTAGAGCTGGTCAGCTTCAGGGAACCCACACTTGGCTGGAAGAACCCCTTGATAAATGGCGACAGTCCGCATCCAAGCTAGGAAGTTCTCCTAAGAAAAAGAAGGTTCTTATGCTTGGTAGTGGGATGGTTGCTGGACCTGCGGTGCAGGAGTTGTGCAAGCGTCCGGACGTTGAGCTGGTTGTTGGTCAGTAGTTCGTCCCCATATTGTATTCTACCACTGTGGACTTATCGCATCATCATGTACATTATCTTTGTTCCCAATATGTAGCAAGCAATATGCTCACAGAAGCTAAGGGTTTGATTCGAGGCCTTTCTAATGCCAGCGCGTGTTTGCTAGATGTCGAGGATGGGAGAAAGCTTGCACAACTTATCGAAAATGCAGATGTTGTTGTCAGGTAGGTTGATTGAGCGTTGTAAACCACGGCAATCTCTTAAAGACGCTGGGTTTATAGTCTACTCCCGGTGACCTTCCATCCATTCATTGCCGAGCTATGCATACAACACAGCAAGCACATGGTCACAGCTTCATACATATCACCTGCTATGCGCGCTTTACACGACCGGTGTGTTCCTTATTCAGCATTTTCGTCCGCTGCGGACTAAAGTTCACTTTTTAGCGCGCAATCTGCTAATGTCGTGTTGTTGAGTGAGATCGGCTTAGATCCTGGTATCGATCATTGTTCGGCACTTTCGCTGCTCAAGCAACTAGAGAAAGAGAACATGCGCGTTATGTCGTTTACTTCATTCTGTGGGGGACTACCTTCTCCAGAGGCGTCCGACGTACCCCTAGGGTACAAATTTAGTTGGAGTCCAAGGGGTGTCCTCAATGCCGCGCTTAACAGCGCCAAGTTTAAGCTCCATGGGAAGGTAAGCGCATTTGTTTTGATAACCGTCACTCGTAACTGACTGGATTGAAATAAAAGGTCACTGAGATTCCAGGAGAAAGCGTACTGAAGCATCACTTTCCCGACGTCCCCATTTCCAACGTGCTCAAATTGGAAGGTATTGCCAACAGGGACAGTCTCCCTTATGCGGATACGTATGGACTCGGTAAACTCGGCAACCTGAGAACAGTCCTGCGAGGCACGTTGAGGTGCGCCGACTATTTATTTCCACGTGGAGATTTCATGTCAACGATTTATTGGTGACCATACACAGATACCCCGGATTCGCCGATCTCGTGCATTCGTTCAAGTCCATGGGGTTATTAAACACCGATCTGTCGTCCCACGTTTTGCCTCTGGCCTGGTCAGATCTTTCCCGGCTGGCGCTAGGAAACAAGATAGGCGAGGACGTCCCGGCAGATGCCAAGTCGTTCTCCTCTGCACTCTCGTCTGCCGTTCCGGACGTACACCAACGCGAACGCGCTTTGGACGCGTTGCAATGGTTCGGTATCGCACCCCGGGCGACGCCAGCTTTGAACGACACTGCCGACCTGCCACTGTTGCCCACCAAACCAACCTTGCCGATAGACCTCCTCACTGCTGTGCTTGCACACAAGCTCCGGTATCGACCCGGCGAACGGGACCTCGTCGTGCTCTCGCACGAAATCGTCGCTCGCCCGGCTCATATCGGCCGCAATCCGGACGCATCGCGTGACTCCGGCTCGGAGACGCGCGTGTACACGTCCTCGCTGGTGTCGTACGGCACCGCGAGCACGTCTGCCATGTCTAGATGTGTTGGTCTCCCAGTCGCGTTTGCGACGCTGGCCGTCTTGGACGGTAAGGTGGCGAGTAGGGGCGTGCAGGGACCCACGGAGGAGACGTTGTATCGCGCCGTCCTGGACGGTCTGAAAGTCGAAGGTGTCGAAATGAAAGAGAGCGTGAGGAGGGGCTCTGGCATGGAAGCACCGTTACACGACGGATTGCGGAAAACAGGATTTATGGGTTGATGGAGTAGTACGCACAATAATTGCACGCAAGCGAAGATCGTTTGCGCTCTAGTGTCATTGTTTACTTACTGTCCTTTTCAGGCAACTTGGCCACGTGACAAAATTATGTAATTAAATTGGCCTCTTGATCGGTCGAGCTGTAGAGCATCGAAACATGGCCGGAATTCAGAAATAATGATATTGTTTGACTCTCTCAGGTCCCCGGTGTATACCCAACAATGACCGGTTGGCAGAAAATGAGATTTTAGATTTCGGGATTTGAGTGGTCTCGGAGCTTCAGCAGTATATGCTCAGTCTTTATGTTCCATTCGAAATATCGTGAAAAACACCACTATATTGCTGGGAAAACATAAGAAACAATGTAAACTAGAGTTCTGTAGGCATGACAAATGTTCCTGCCCTCATTGCATCCAGATCACGGTCGACATACTGCATAAGCAAAAGTGCAACTCCTACTTCAACTCCAAGCCAGCCTGCCAAGTCTTTGATTGAGAAGTATTCAAGAGAAAGCTGTGAAATGTCATAGAAGCATAGCTTCTTCAAAACCAGTCCCAAGTCCTTGAAGTTAGGCCGGTCACCCTTTTTGAGCGACTCACGATGATGGACATATTTGCACCAAGTAATAATGTCTGGAATGTCAACAGGGAGTGAGAGTGGACTATGAGAGCATGATGTCATTGAAGTTTGTGTGTTGATGGATGGTGCAGCAGCCGTGCCCAACATATGAGTGGCTTGTGTTGGATCCACTGGCTGATCGAGTGAAACTACTGAACTGTGGCTACCGCTGTGAGTAGAGCCATAATTTGGCATGCCCCACATTGCTGGTGGCAGGATGATCACTGGTGGGGGTGGAGGAGGATAGCCATATGGCACAGGGGATGGAGGCTGAAGAGATGCGGGGGGTCCAGGTACAACCTGAGGCGTCACAGCAGCATGACTACTTGTTTGAGTGCGTGATCTTGCTTCATCTAAGATGATACAAATAGGCTTCTCATTGACTGTCCCACTTCCATTGATCTAATAATGTCGTGTCAGTGGTAGAATAATAATATAACTGCTACATAGTGCAGCAGACTCAGACTTGGATGACTTACGATTTCGAATGCCCATAATAACAATGTTCTATGAGTCAGCGCCATGCAGACATCACTTCCAGGTTGCAGGTAGCAATAGATGGGACTCTCTGGTCCTTTCGAATGGGCTGCACACTTCCAGTGTGTCTGCAATTCCATAATCGTATCCTTGAGGCGGCTTGGCTCATCTACTTGACCTGATGCTTATGCAGTAGTCTTTCCTCTTAGGCTTGCTTGCGTTGCTTGTGATCCCTATGTAGTATATGTATACTAGCATTAGCGGAGAACCTACTTGAAGTTTTTGTACTAGACTTACCACTTTGTTACTAAAAGGCTGGTCCTCAGTAGTGGTGGCGTTTGCATCTTCAAACTGAACAAGGAACTTCTTTGGCTGACGAGTAGATAGCTTGCCTGATGCAGTATGCTGAGGTGTGACTAGGAGCTTCAATCGGGTCATGAATAGATCAAACTCATCATGAGTTTGGATGGAGATCATGCCATTTACTTTGTCACTGTCCAACTGATACCGCAGCTTGACCTTATCAGGAAAGCGGTCAAGCTTTTCACCGACATGACGTTGAAGTTCACTTAGGATGATGTGATCAGAAGCAATTTGGAATGGTGCATTTGATCCATCAGATTGATGAACAGTGCACTGAACAATGAAGGCTAGTAGTAGAAGTTTGAATATATCAGTGATAAATGAAAAAAAAAAAAGTATCTATAATGACTTGCTTATGCTTTTCAGATCCAGCGACTGCATCAGAGTCATCAGAGTCGCTAGAGCCATGGAGATTGGTACTAGCAACCTTTTGTGGGTTTGGTCTAGTGCGTGAATGGCCTATCTTTTGCTTAGGCTGACGCTGACTTGGAGGATACATACTCTTGACTTGTCGTTGAAGGCTCCGATCCATATCATCAGAGTGACCATCCGACTCACTACTAGTATTGCTAGCATCATCTGAAGTTGCCTCTGAAGCCTGAGTGCCATCATCATCCAAGTTGCCATTTGGATTGCCCAAGTATGCCTGCCGAGGCTCTACCGTCATGTCTGAATCAACAATCATACCGATCATCTCACCTGCTTGCTGAATAGATAGGATCTCAGGCTCATGAACATCATCACAAAAGTTGAAATCAAACTCTGGAATAGGTGGAAGAGCCTGGGGAATCTCTGCCTGACCAGAACGAACACCAACTTGCTCAGCCGCTGATGCAATGTCACGAGACTTTGACCTGCATGATCGCTTTGCTGCCACTGTTGTCACCTGAGTTGTATTGCTTGCCTGGGACATAGAGCGACCATGTTTCTAGTAGTGAAAAATTGTCAGAAACAATCAGAATGACAACTAGCAGTACTGTTATCAAATAACATACCTGCTTAGTACTAGTAGGGTTATCGTCAAGCAGAGGTGGTGGTGGCAGCTGCAAGTCATTGGCCAGATTGACATCTTGATTGGCTTGGATAGACACAGATAGAGCTTTGCTGCAGCCACACCTAGAGCGGATACGAGTATCTGATGGAGCACACTCTGCTGTGCAGCCTTTCTTGACACATCGCTTGCATGATTTCACACCCAGAGCAAACTGGCATTGAGTCTTGCTCTTGTGACAGTTTGTACATGCGCCTAGCTTTGCTGAACAATAGTGACAGTGTGGTAAATATGGCATCAAGCACTGTGTAACATGGATATGACTTACGTTCCAAAGACTGAGGTGGTTCTTGACTCGGAGTGACTTGGATATTGTCCGAGTTGTTGCCTAACAGGACATTTGCCAGAGGGTGAGTACTAGTAGTAGCAGCCTGGGTGCCACTTGCAGACTTCCTGGTACCAGTGGCCATAGACGCGACATGACTTGGAGGCAAGACTGTGATAGTGGGCAGCGGAAATGTTGCAATTGCCAACCACTGCAATGGCTATCTATTTATATGCAGAGGGACCCGGCTCTTTGCGAGTCACTTACATATTTCAGAGCAGAAATTGTCGGAATAACATTATAAGTGTAAAAAAACATCGAGTACATTTGAGTACATGACAACTAATAGCCACAAAGCGAGAACCAACCACGTGCATCCAATGGTGTGATTGTATACAGGGCTCTCAATAAAGTCATGTAAATTTCATCGTCTGTGAGCATTGACATTGCCAAGTGCATGTAGTCACCATTTTGACGAAGGTGATACTTCATAGCAGAAAATGCAAGTTCGATTGGATTGAGATCAGGAGAGTATGGCGGTAAAAATTCACAGTGCATGCCACTATACATCAATATACAGGTTAGGACATAATCAACATAGACAGTTCAGAAACGTTTGAACTTACTGTTCCTCAATCAAGGCCAATATGTCTGGATGTTTA
The DNA here is from genome assembly GCA_038090175.1 of Austroboletus eburneus. Lineage (NCBI taxonomy): Eukaryota > Fungi > Basidiomycota > Agaricomycetes > Boletales > Boletaceae > Austroboletus > Austroboletus eburneus. The sequence continues at coordinate 32,574 of JBBPMF010000072.1, forward strand.
TGAATCTGACAATTGTCCATCACAATGATGGAGTTAGGAGATGGATATGGTTGCATCTTGTCTAAAAGACCACAAATGAATTCAGTAAATGTCTGGGTGCAAAACGAGCCTTTCACCAGATCACAATGAATGATGCCATCTTGTAGCGTCAACGCTGGAAGCACAGAGAAACTACAACAAGTCAATACCATGTTTATCAGTAATAATACTATATATGATTACTTACCATCGTCCATGCACGAAGAAAGCTTTTTGCTGGGCTTTTGTGCCTCGAATTGACCATGCACGTCCACGATATGTTGTTTGGCGATCAACAGAACTCTTGTCAACAAAGACAAGTTGTTCCGCTGAGTAGTAACCAATCCGAGCAATATAATCGAGCTGTTTTTGTGCTGATCTCTCTGCAGCAACACATGTGATCTACTCAAAGGATACTTGATAAGTCAATTCTTCTCTGAGTCCACTGCTCCGTATATCAATTCAAACAAGAATACAAGACTTGCCTTTTTCATTGTAAGTCCAGCATGGCAAAGTGTATGCCAAACTGTTGCACATGAAACATGAACCCCACATGATAGCTCAAGCAGTTCTCGGAGTTCATCAAGGTAAAGATCCGGTGCTTTTTTGACTGTTCCAAGGAGAAACTGTGTAAATGAATGATTAGTAGATGATAGATTATTATGATATAATGAAAATACCTCGATATCCGTGTCCCGCAAGTGCCGTCTGCTTTTCTCCTCCCCCTCAGACTCTTCTCTAGCACCAGGGATCCTTCTGTGTTGATTGAAGTGGGAAAGCACTTGTCAGATAGTCCGTGTAGATACATCAAGACCCATGGCAATTTGCTCATAGTTTAGCATTCGGGATAGTCATATAATAGCCCGCTGCATCTCAGGGGAGGTTTTCTGACCCTGGCCCATGTCTAAAAGACGTCTCAGAGGTCAATACTCTTATCCCGATGTAGAAAACTAAATGCCGAAATCCCGACATTACAAACCTTGTCAATTGACCACCGGTCAATGTGGGTTGTATTCCATAGCGTTTCAGGAGTGCACTTGTACCATTTTTTCTGAATTCCGATGCGTTGTTGATGGGGTATGGAGCGAAGAAGATACTACACAGTTTTTTACATAATTTTCCCACATGGCCAAGTTGCCTGAAAAGGACAGTAAACTCTTGATTATGGGTGTGGAAATGCCACTGGGGCCCCGATGGTGATGCAATGGCATACTCACACCTCAGACCCAGTGAAAATTGGGTATGACCCACTGTAAGTGACCTTCATATACAATTCATATGTCATCATACTGTCCTTATAAAATGAGACTTATGTACAGTGGCTGTTATGCTTGACATAGTCAAGTGTAGGCCTGCAGAGTTTTGAGGGCTTACTGTCACTATACAGCTGACAGGATGAGGGGGCCTGATGAGGGGGTTCCTTGACAGGGAGGCTAAGGCTGTCATAGGACTAACAACAGGTTGGAGGAAGTCTGCTCAAGGGTCTTCCTTGGTAGAGGTTCTGAGGACCATTGAGGACTGAGAGATCAATGGGTCTAGAGATGTCACAAGACTAGCAATGTATTGAAGGTATGAAGGAGCATCCACTCAACAGTAGGACGAGGATTAAGGGATTGAGGGCAACCAAGATACTAGAAAAATTGCAGGAGGTCTAAGATAGGGAATATACCTGAGTATCGAAGGTTTATATATATAAGCCAAATGATTAAGGGTAGGCAAGGGAAGAAAGTGAGTTAGCAATAGAAAGTGATGGAATTGTGAAGAAGCTGAGTTACTATGGAATGAATGCAATGGCATCAGATAAATGTTGGTAATACAACTGTGAATGAGTCATGCTAAATAAGTAAGTGGGAATGAAAAGACAATGGTAAAAGAAAGGACCCAAGCAGGGCTTGAACAGTGAGGATCAAGGTTCTTTGATGTATATGACAAGTAATCATAAGGAAAAAGAAAAGAGAAGCCCAATGAATTGTAACATTACTCCCATTGTATGGATGAGACTGCAACAAAGCCCTAATAGTCACCATGATAAGACCTGGTCTTGTTGTCATCAGCTTCTGCACTGACAAAAAACTCATTGTTATCCACTGCCAGCAGAGAGGAAGGAGGAGTGGGGATCCAACAAGGGATCCAGACATTGGAATACCATCCTGATGAGATGGGGTAGCCATGGTGCAAGGAGGAAGAGCATGAAAAATGAGGGGACTGGTGTGTAGATGAGTTCAAGGAGGAGTATTACAAGTCTAGTGGGCTTATACAAATACCTCCCTGAGGCCCCGCTATGGACAATGTTCCCTTCAGACTACACATTAGATAATGCCATAATCATTCCATTTATCTCTGATGAAGATTTCCCTTGATAGTACTTCTCTTCCCTTTACAAACCCTTTTCCCTAATCTCATTCTTCTGAGATCTCATTCCTTGATCTCATCCTTGTGTCAAATGGGCCATGTATATTGTCTTACCACTATTTCGTTGTCTCTCCCCTTTTTAGCTTATGGAATTCCACTCCCTTCCTATTGGTTACTTGGAGCTGTGTTACAAGTAAGCATTATTCTGAAGGACTTAAGGATCCAGAACCATCTGAACTCCCCACTTCCTCCCCTCTGGAGTGGAAACCTGAGGATGGACTACCCCTGGAATGTTACTGAACCTTATTCCTCGAAGACTATGCTCCATACGGATATATGGAGATTTTTACGATTTGTGTATGCCCTTTCCTCCATTCTTACCTTAGCCTGCATAACAGACAGTGCTCCTGCCGTTCGAGTCCCACTCGAGCCACTTTATTTCTCTCTTATTCCCTTATCTCTACTTACTATTTAGCGTGAGTCATCCGCAGTATCCGCAGCTGTATTAACACCGCTTATCTCTGACTCGTTCCCCTTCTTCGCGATTCCATCGCTTTTTATGAGTCGAGTCATCCCTTTTATACTCCGTTTTATTCCCTCTTGACTCGCGTATATAAACCCCTTGATACCCTTGATGTATTCCCCAAGTTAGACCTACCCAAATCTACCTTGAACATCGATTCCTCTCGGATCACCCAGTCCTCGTCTTACTGTTGAGTAGACGCTCCTCTTGCACCCTCGCCACCGCGTTATCACGCGGTTCCCTTTGTCCCTGAGTCACGACATACGTTGACCAGGTCAACAGCTCACGATACACCGTTAAGGCTGAGGATAGAGGATAGCCCTCTATCAAACCCTTGCCACGTCAGTTGAATAACAACATTAATGTCCCTCGTCCCCTCAGGTCTACACCAACGTGTAACAAAAGGTCTAACTTGCTCTTCACTGGGCAAGCCTCGCCTTAGCCCATCATTCATCCCTATCATCCCTCGAACCCTAGACCCTCTCTAGGCCCCCACCGCCTCCACGAGCCCCCATCATCCCCCTCAGAAAACTCCTCGGCCTCACAAGAAGAGGAACCCACTGACGACAATATCGTCGTATTCCCAGAAGATCAAGAGGATCTTACTCTCGCCCACGCCCTCTCAGCCTCGCTGGTACTTCCACGAGTCCCTACACCCCCATCCCCCGAGCCGATCAGAAGATCGAACCCCTTCACTGTAACCCCAATGTCCCACACAAACCCCGCCCCATCGACGGTGAAATCCACCGAACTTTGCCTCGGGGTCCCAGAAGACTTTGATGGATCCTACGAGTGTGCCATGCCCTGGTACTACTCAGTCATGGCTTACCTCGTCGTCAACAATGAGGTTTACAACACCAACGAAAAGAAAGTTGCATATGCCCTCTCTTTTATGAAGAAAAAGTCTGCCCTCACTTGGGCTGATACCTACTGACGCAGGGCCATTGATGCCAGTACCTTCGGAACTCTTGAAGAGTTCGCCAAAGTGTTCAAAACCTCTTTTGAACAACACAACATCGCAGACAATGCCATCCACTGGCTATCTACCCACCGCTGTGTTACCCTGAAAGGACAAGACCTCGCCACCGCCCTCAACGCCTACATTGCGGACTTCTGCAATAACGTCGCCAACTCTGGTATCACGGACGAAAATGTCCTCATCAACTTCTTTGCCAATGGCATCCCCTCCCCCCTCATGAAACGGATCTTCGCCATGGACACTCCCCCCATCACCGTCAAAGCATGGTATGACAAAGCCGTACACTTTCAAACACAATGGGAGCGCGCTCAGGCCATCTCTGGCAAGAACCCAAGGACTGAATACCGGTCTTACTCTAACCCCACCCCCCGTCCAAAAGATCCTAACGCCATGGACGTTGACGCAGTAGTCACCCCCTATCCTCCCAAGCTTACCGAAGAGGAACGACAATGCTGCTTCAAAGAAGGCCGTTGCCTCCGCTGTCGAAGGAAAGGTCACAACTCAAAAAAGTATCCCACCTATTCCTCGCCCTCTACCCCTCGTGCCGTCTGTGTCGAAGAAGTCGAAGAAGGCTCGACGACCGGACTCAATAAAATCTCCATCTCCTCGGGTTTTTAAATGGAGGACCTCGTTCGACGCAAGGCTCCTCCTCCTCTCCTAAACGTACACATGTAACAGTATCTATGGAACCTGGAACAATGAAACTCCCCATTCAAATCATCATTCCCTCACATACGTTTAAAGTCATCGACACCACTGCCCTGATCGACTCCGGAGCTGACATCTCCTGTATCGATTGGAACTTCGTGTGAAAACACAAACTCCCCACCACCCACCTCCCTCGTCCCCTCAACATCTGAAGCATCACGCAAGATCCCACTGCCCGAGGAGGAGTGAAATTCTTCACTGAACTCTTCATTCATATTGAAGGGCTCGCCCACAAGGTGGTCTTCTATGTCATGAACTGTGGGACCTCTAACATTATCCTCGGACTCCCTTGGCTCAAGGCCACTAACCCCTCCATCGATTGGTCAAACCAAACCATCTCCATCGCAGAATCCACCGACCAATCGAAACTCCTTCACTCCCTCCACTCCGCCAACTCCAGGAAACACGACTCCTACTTCCACTCCTTACTTCCCAATGACTCCCCTGAAATCCGACACGTCCATGTTCTCCCAGATCATCGTCACCTTCCCAGCTTCCTCAAAGACGAAACCAGGGAAGAATTCGACAACAACCCCATTCCCTACGCCACCGTGAACAGGATCTTTCGTGGCGATTCCTGTTTTGTCATCTCCGGGCCTATCAACCTAATAGGAAAAGTCAACACATCTACCAAACTCGCCGCCAATGCCGAAAAGGCCAAACCAAAGCAGGTCTTACCCCCCGAGTACTCCGACTACGCGGCGGTCTTCTCGAAGGAAGCCACCAAACACATTCCCCCCTCTCGCCCCTACGATCACGAAATTAACCTTGACGACTCCTTCACCCCGAAAATCGGAAAGGTATACCCCCTCTCCCCCGATGAACGCAAAGCTACAGAAGCGTTCATCGAAGAAAACCTCACCTCAGGAAAAATCCGTCCCTCCAACTCCCCACAAGCCTCCCTGTTCTTCTTCGTCAAAAAGAAGGACGGCGGTCTCCGTCCCTGTCAGGACTACCGATACCTGAATGAGCACACAGTTCAGGATGCCTACCCCCTACCCCTCATCTCCAACCTCATCGACAAGCTCAAGGACGCTAAACTCTTCACCAAGTTTGACGTCCGTTGGGGCTATAACAATGTCCGCATTAAAGATGGACATCAGTGGAAGGCCACCTTCGTCACCCATAAAGGCCTCTTCGAACCTACCATCATGTTCTTCGGACTGACTAACTCCCCCGCGACTTTTCAACGATTCATGAACGACTCTTTCCGAGACATGATCACTGAAGGATGGCTTGTCGTCTACATGGATGACCTCCTAGTATACTCCCCCATGGAAGAACTCCACGTCGAACAAACTCGACATGTCCTCCAACATATGCAGGAACTTGACCTGCACCTCAAACTCGAGAAATGTCGCTTCGGGGTGATCGAAGTTGACTACCTTGGAATGATCGTGAAATCCGGTCAACTCACCATGGACCCAGTAAAGCTCGACGGGATCGCATCCTGGCCTACCTCTGAGAAACTCAAGGACGTCCGATCGTTTCTGGGTTTCGCCAATTTCTACCAACGGTTCATCCCAGACTACTCCTCTATCGTGCGACCCTTAATCGACCTCACCAAGAAAGACACTCCATGGGAATGGTCTCCCCTCTGCGCAACAGCCTTTACCCAGCTGAAACATCTTTTCTTGGAGGAGCCCATCCTTCAACTCCCTGACACCTCCGCCCCCTTTGCCATTGCCACTGACACCTCGAAGTACGCTTCCAGAGGCATCCTCCTCCAAACTGATGTCAACGGCGAATGGCACCCCTGTTCCTACATCTCTCAGTCCTTCTGCCCGGCTGAAAGGAACTACGACATCTATGATCACGAACTTCTAGTGATCATCCGCGCCCTCCGCTCGTGGCGACAATATCTCCATGGCTCCCCTCACCCTGTTCAGGTCTTCACCGACCATAAAAACCTCACGTATTTCCGCTCCGCCCAAAACCTCAACCAATGGCAAGCCCATTGGCTCCTTGACCTTGCAGATTACGATCTCAAACTCTCTCACGTCCCCGGCAAATTCCTTGCCGCCCCCGATGCCCTCTCCTGCCGCCCTGACCTTATCTCCGCAGAAGACGACAATTCTGGAGTCACACTCCTACCCCACTCCCTCTTCGTCAATCTTATTGACACCACCTTCTCCCAGCGTATCTCAGACGCTTCCCAACGAGACTCTATTGTCCAGAACTTCCTTCAGTTACTCCTGGACGTCTCAGACAGCTCCACCGACGTCACCCTTCCCCTCCCCTTCCACAAACGTGTCACCGATTGGCACTACGACAATGGTGTCCTTACCTTTCAGGGACGCACATACATCCCCACAGATGAATCCCTCCGCAAAGCCGTCTTACACCGTTGTCACGACCACGCGACGGCCGGCCACCCCGGCTACCTCAAAACCCGCCAACTTGTCTCCTCCAAGTTCTATTGGCCCAGCCTTGCCCAATATGTCCGAAAATACGTCAAAGGCTGCGCTACTTGCCAGCAACACAAGGCAAACACCCACCCCCCTTCCCCCCCCCCCCCCTTCTCCCCATCAAATCCTCCTGCACCCGTCCCTTCCAACAGATCTTGTGTGATCTCATCACCGACCTCCCCCTCTCTGACGGCTATGATTCCTTACTGGTCATAGTAGACCATGGGCTTACGAAGGGGGTGATTCTATGCCCCACCAAGAAAACCGTCACTGCAGAAGGAATAGCAACCTTCTTTTTCCTTATGGTGTATTGATGCTTCGGCCTCTACGAGAAAATCATCTCTGATCATGGCCCCCAATTCGCATCAGCCTTCGCCAAGGAACTCTCCAGACTCCTAGGATACTCCCTCGCCCTTTCCACCGCTTACCACCCTCAGACCGACGGTGAAACCGAACGTGTCAACCAGGAAATCGAAACTTATCTACGCATCTTCTGTGGACATAACCCATCCTCCTGGTCCGAACTAATCCCCCACGCCGAGTTCGCCCACAATCACCACCCTCACTCTGTCACCGGACAATCCCCCTTCTACCTTATGATGGGGTATGAACCTCAAGCTCTCCCAGAAATCTTCGCCCAATCGAAAATCCCTGCCCTTGAAGAACGACTTCGTTCCCTCACCGCAGCCCGCAATGAAGCCCTCGCTGCACACGAACTCGCCAGGCAAACCATGGCCGCCCGCTCTAAGAAATCCTTCTCCCCCTTCATCAAAGGAGACTGAGTTTGGCTAGAAGCCAGGAACCTCCAACGCCTCGTCACCAACCCCAAATTTGTGCTGAAACATGAAGGACCCTTTACCATCACGGAGGTCCTCTCCCCCCTGACATACAAACTCCGTCTTCTTCGTACCTGGAAGATACACCCCGTCTTCCATGCTTCCCTCTTATCGCCCTATCGCGAAAACAACGTATATGGCCCCAATTTTCCCAAACCCCCACCTGACCTTATCGATGGCCAAGAAGAGTATGAGATCGAGAAGATCATCAGACACTGTGGGTCCCCGACGGCCCAACAATACCTGATCCAATGGAAAGGATACTCTGCCGAAGAAGATTCTTGGGAATCAGAACGGAACCTGCGGAACTCCGCCAATATCCTCAGAGGATATAAACTATGCCATCGTCTGTTCCCCCCCAAGTCCTCTCCATCTCTTCCATCATGGCCATTCCCTTCACCTTCACCAATGACACTTCCTCTGACATCGTCGAAACGGGTTGGACAACCACTGCCAATAACCAACATCTGCTGAATCCCAACTACAAATCTCCCGTCTCCCCCTCCATTCCTTCCGAAGATATCTGGGCCAGATACACCTGGTCCTCCCCTACCTCCCCTGTCCCTCTCATAGATCGAATCTCTGAACGACGGGTCCCAGTTAACCACCCCCTGCTGTCCTTCCCCACTCACCCGTTCCCCCTCGATCAAGACTTGGTTGAAGCCACCGCATACCAACTATGCCACCTCCCCCTTTCTCATGCTCTCCTAGATACCATAGAACCCAACTCCACCTTCACACATTTATACCAATCATTCCTTATGACATCGCGAATCCTCCTCACCACTTCCGCACCCACCGCCTCTGCTGACATGGCCGCATACCATTCCCACCTTGGCCGCATCCTTCGCACCCTGGAGCGTCACCTCATCCAGACCATGTACCAATGCGACATGCTAGCCTTTGTCGCGGACGTGGACTCCCACCTCCGTTACCCCTCGCCAACCACCTTTGCCACCGCATCAGAAACCCCCCCCATCTCCGTGTCATCCTCGCCCCTCAACGAGACAGAACTCCTTGTTCTTTCCCACTTCGATCGCCCGCGAACCCCGTCTCCCCCCCCTCACGCCACCCTTCAATGCTTCCACTGTCACGCCATCGGACACATCCGCATTCACTGTCCGCGTTATCAGTGCAACAAGTGCCAGGAGTTCGCCCCGGGACATACGAGATTCGCATGCCCCTCTTGGCTGAGACGCTCTCCGGTCCTCCCACCATCCTTGTCATCAGGGTCTTCTTCCCAGAACTCCTATCATCAGGCCCCGCGCTGACTCCACTTTCCTCCTGCACGTCGAAACCCAGTCGCCCAACGACCGATGCGCTCTCCTTTCCCGGACATGGACCCCTTCGTCTCCGTTGAGGCAGATTTTAACGACACCGGTTCTGGCTACGGTGACTTTTAAGTCTTCGTCATGGACTTGACCCTTAACTGGGGGGTAATGTTATGATTCGTGTATGCCCTTTCCTCCATTCTTACCTTAGCCCGCATAACAGACAGTGCTCCTGCCGTTCAAGTCCCGCTCGAGCCACTTTATTTCTCTCTTATTCCCTTATCTCTACTTACTATTTAGCGTGAGTCATCCGCAGTATCCACAGCTATATTACCACCGCTTATCTCTGACTCGTTCCCCTTCTTCGCGATTCCATCGCTTTCTATGAGTCGAGTCATCCCTTTTATACTCCGTTTTATTCCCTCTTGACTCGTGTATATAAACCCCTCAATACCCTTGATGTATTCCCCAAGTTAGACCTACCCAAATCTACCTTGAACATCGATTCCTCTCGGGTCGCCCAGTCCTCATCTTACTGTTGAGTAGACGCTCCTCTTGCACCCTCGCCACCGTGTTATCACGCGGTTCCCTTTGTCCCTGAGTCACGACATACGTTGACCAGGTCAACAGCTCACGATACACCATTGAGGCTGAGGATAGAGGATAGCCCTCTATCAAACCCTTGCCACGTCAGTTGAATAACGACGTTAACGTCCCTCGTCCCCTCGGGTCTACACCAACGCATAACAGAGATTCCCATTCTCACCCTGTTCTTCCCTTCTTCCACTCTCATAGCATTTGCCATGTGTCTCTAATGCTGCTTTCATCACAGACCTCTGCTCCTCCTGCCATCCTCCTTTTGATGGCAGTGTCATCCCATTTTTATCACTGACTCCACAAGGCCATTGTAGTATACCATGTGTCCTGTCCCATCACTCTTCCATTCTGAGATGGTTCCGACCTGTATAAATAGTTAGTAGTTATCCTGTACAACCCCCCAGCTAGATCTGCGCAATTATACACAGTGTTTAGTCTCATCCTGCCTGAATCTCAAGTCTCAGCAGAGAACCTTTTGATCTATAGGACGTTGTGTTGCCTTTGAGGACACACTGTGACTAGACGTTGCGCAAGTGTAACAAAAGATCTAGCTCTCCTCATACCTCTGCTACCACGCAGCAAGGCATCCCACCAGTTGCCCACCATTTCTTATGGATACAGGGAAGACCCTCCTCAAGAGAACTCTGAGGACGAAACAGATAGAAGAGAATAATCAAGACTTGAGTCCATCTCTGAGACCCTCAGAAGGAACCAACCCCACTTTGCTCAAAGTGGAACCCCTCCTCCTCCATCAAGATCTCATCTGTCTTGAAGAACTACATTCTCCTCTGCCCACAACATCCCTACCCCTCAGATCAATCCCCTCCACAATCCGGACCACTCAGAAATGGCTGAACTCAAAGCCAGACTCCCAGAAGAGTTCTCAGGAGAAGTATCTGATGTCAAATTCTGGATCAGAGCCATGGATGTATACTTCCTTATGAACAAGGATAAGTATGACGATTTAAAGAAGATCTATACCACCCTCAACAGGATGTCAAGAGGGCAGGGAAAGCAGTTCACTGAAGCTACATATGAAAACTTTGACTCTGGGACCGTCACTCTAGACAAAGCCACCTGGAACAAATTCAAGAATGAATTCTTAGAGATTTTCTCGGACAAGCACACTGCTGCTGACTCCTGATGGAAGTTACACCAAATGATGATGAAAGGGAAAGGACTTGACTCCCTCAACAAATTTAACACCAACTTCTGACTCCTTGTATCTAAATCAGGAATCTCGGATCAAAATGCCCTGATTGAATGCTACATGAAAGGACTAGATCCAGATCTCACAGAATGGATCCTAGGAATGGAAAAAGAACCTGTGTCATGGAAGGAATGGTTGGAAAAAGCTGCTGCCTTTGCCTGGCAACAGGATTGGATAAAAGATATTTGGAAAGGAAAAACAGACTATGGACAAACCAACAACCAAGATCCAAATGCCATGGATATAGATACCCTTCAAGCCACTGCCCTAGAACGACAAATGCTCTCCCCCACTGAAAGAGCTCGCCACATCAGGGAAAACAGGTGCTTCATCTGTCATAAAGTTGGATGCTCCACCAGGAATCATTCAAAAAGAGGAAACCCACCACCATGTCCCCCTAGAAATCCAGCCAGGGTTCAAACCATCGAAACAAAGAAAGGACCCATTGATGAATACATGAAAAAACTGTGAGAAAAGCAAGTGGATGAAAAAGAAGTACTCTGGGTACTCAAAGAATGTTTCGAAGATCCCAAGGACAATGAAAAAACAGTTGCAAAGATTGAACTCAAAGATAGAGGCTTTTTGAAAATTTAAAAAGGGCACAGAAGTTGGCTCACTGCTCCCCTAACTTTTCTTCTGTATTAGTATCAAGTGATCCAAAATCAATACTCATTCCCATTTCACTTGAAATATCCAGAAGAACCACCACCGAAACCACTGCCTTGATCAACTGTGGAGCAACTGGCTCATTTATAAACTTGGACTTTGTCAAAAAGAACAACCTACCCATGGAAAGAATAGCACAACCCATCAGAGCTATCAATGCAGACAGAACAACAAATCAAGCAGGACTTATCAGGTTCCGAACCATGATTACTTTCCTCATCAGAAATGTAATAAAAAGCCAAACGTTCCATCTTCTTCCAGCCAGCAAGGAGAATGTCATCCTAGGAATGAACTGGCTTAGGGAACAAAATCTGGACATAGATTGGGCAACAGGAAGAGTAACCCTCCAACTACCAAACCAGGACCAGAAACAAACTCTGAAAGAGGGCAAAGAAGATGAAAGAAGATACCTCATAAGATATCTCCGGAAAGATCCCGATTTCGAGACCTACACATCATACTGTGAAAGATATGAAACCACTGAAGAATACGTCATGAAAACAACACTATCCACGGAACTAGAGATGGAGAAAAAGCAGGAAAAGAAGGAATTACCAAAAAACTATAGAAACTTCAAAGACATATTCGAAGAGAATCCCCCAAATGTCCTACCCCCTTCACGAGCATATGGTCATACCATCAAATTGAGGGAAACATTCATTCTGAAAAGAGCCAAAGTCTATCCCCTGTCCCTTCCTGAACAAGAGGCCTGTAAAAAGTTCATAGAAGAAAATCTAGCAAATGGATGAATCAAACCATTGCAATTCCCCCAAGCAGCACCTTTCTTCTTTGTCAATAAGAAGGATGGAAAGCTCCGACCCTGCCAAGATTATAGATACCTCAATGAGCATACTATAAAGAACGCCTACCCTCTACCAAATATCCAATCCATCGTCAAACAAATAGGAAACTCAACCATCTTCACCAAAATGGACATTCAATGGGGATATCACAATATACAAATAGTACCAGAAGATCGATGGAAAGCAGCCTTCATCACCCCCTTTGGACTGTTTGAACCAACTGTAATGTTCTTTGAACTATGCAACTCTCCAGCCACTTTCCAGGCCTTCATGAACGATGCTTTTGGGGATTACCTTGCAGAAGGATGGCTAATTATCTATATGGATGACCTAGCCATCCATTTCACTGATCCATCTGAGCATAAGGAAAGAACCATCAAAGTCTTAGAACGACTTAGAAGCCTAGGACTTAGGTGCAAACTCCAGAAATGTACCTTCAACTCTCAGACCATGGACTACCTGGGTCTAACAATTTGACCAGAAGAACTCGCCATGGATATGACCAAACTCTGAGCCATAGAAGAATGGAAACCTCCCAACTCAGTCAAAGCAGTAAGATTCTTCCTAGGATTTTGCAACTTTTACCAAAGATTCATTCCAAATTTTGCTCAAAGAGTCACCCCACTTAATGAGCTTACTTGAAAAGACAAACCCTGGGCCTGGACTGAGAAAGAGCAGCATGCCTTTGAGGACATGAAACTGGTATTCTCTACTTCCCCAGTCTTAAAACAACCGGATCTGGAACACCCATACTTTGTAATGACGGATGCCTCACTCCTAGCCACAGGAGGAATCCTCATGCAAAAAGACTCCAACGGCGATCTCCACCCATGTGCATACCGATCTACCACTTTATCAAGTGCAGAATGAAACTACGACATATATAATAGAGAACTACTGGTGGTTATCCATGCTCTTGAAGATTGGAGACACCACTTACTTGGAGCTCGACATGTGGTCCAGGTACTCACACATCACAAAAACCTTACCTACTTCAGAGCCCCCCATCGACTATCATGACACCATGCTTGATGGCAAATATTCCTGCAAGACTTCGACCTTGCCTTTACACATGTATCAGGAACACACATGGGTCCTGCTGACACCCCCTGAGCCTACCCACCAATTGGAAAAATGTTTGTTCCGGAATTGGAAAATAGGTTAACTAAACTGGAAGACTCTTGAAAAGAGGCACTGGCAGCACATGAACAAGCAAGAATGTTTATGGAAAGACAAAAAAGATCCACATTCATCCCATGGAAAATCGGAGACAAAGTATGGCTGGAAGCAACCAATCTAAAAACAAACTACCCAGCCAGAAAACTGGCCCCTAAACGTGAAGGACCATTCGAAATTGAAAAAGTAATCTCTCCTGTAGCCTACCAGCTCTGCCTTCCCCCAACTTGGAAAACCCACAACATGTTCCATGCCAGCCTACTAACCCCTTATATGGAAACCTGGGAACATGGAACCAACTTCGCCTGACCTACCTCAGAACTAATAGATGGGGAAGAGGAGTAGAAAATAGACAAGATCATTGCCCATAGGGAAAGAAAGGGAGCCTGCCAATTCCGCATCCGATGGAAAGGATATGGTTCAGGTGATGACACATGGGAGCCGGAATCTAATCTTGGAAATGGATTGGAACTGTTGGAAGTTTATAAATGATCGAGGAAACTCTGGCAATTCCCCAGAATAATGACCACTCCCCTCAAATTCTCCCTCGAATCCCCCCATGAATCCCCAAGACTTCACATCCCCAGTATACCCCCTTTCATGTCCGGAATCTTTGTTTCTGAATTACCTCCTATCCAAGAACATAGACTCCCCCCTGTTTTTCGAAACACCCTTCTGGTATTGATCCTTGAATGCCCAGCCCTCTACCACTACCTCGTCTCACACCCCCTGTATGATAAAGCACCCATCTTCCCCCCCCTTATCGCAGCCTTTCAACAACTCTCACTCTCTGTCAGACTCAATCACGAATGAGCTTGAAGAAATCCAACACCAGCAGAATCACTTGATTATGCAATCAAACACTCTCTGGCTAAGGAACAAATCCAAATCTGCCAAACTCTTGCAGACCTTGGTATCTTCAGAATTGTCAATACCTTCTCCAGAGTTGCTCTGGCCCCCTACCTCCGACCACTCCTCTGATTCCTCACCGAAGAGCAAGGGGAAAACTACCTCTTGGACCTCACCCATGATCACCTTGCCATATCACCCTCTTTCACCCCCATTGTCGAGAAACTTAATGGAACCAGCCATGCCTGGAACCCTTCCATCATGGGAAGCACTGGACCATTGCTTGGAGGAATTGCCATGGCTGAGAGAAGAATTAAAGACGCAGCCCTACAAATGGCAGAAGGATTGGCCATGACCTCCCTCCCCCAAACCTCCCAAGTTCTATTCATTCAAGATGGCCCAAAGAAGTCTATATCATTGGTTGAAAGAAGTGAGGGACAGAGCATGAGTTCGGTCAGAGGAAAAAAAAAAAAGGAAAACAGAAAGAACCACCATCCTCTGACCCCATTCCCATTTCCCCAAGAACTACCCTGGGACCAACTCACAGGACTCGAAAGTCCAACAAACTCACATGCTTCCAATGTGAAAGTATCAAACATCTGCAACCTGACTGCCCCATCTACACTTGTCCCTTCTGCCAGCACAAAGCCCCTAGACATATCCAAAGAGAATGCCCCTCCAACCGATGCTCCTCCTGTAATGGAATGGGACACTCATCTGCTGAATGCTTCGACCCAGAGGACTTCAATGATGACAATGTCATCTTCAATGATGGAGATTCTGTGGGAGGTGACTTTAGGAGTTGAAGAGGGTTTTCAACGGATAGAAGAGGATAATGTTACAAGTAAGCATTATTCTGAAGGACTTAAGGATCCAGGACCATCTGAACCCCCCACTTCCTCCCCTCTAGAGTGGAAACCCGAGGATGGACTACCCCCAGAATTTTACTGGATCTTATTCCCCGAAGACTATGCTCCATACGAATATATGGAGATTCCCATTCTGGACTCACCCTGTTCTTCCCTTCTTCCGCTCTCATAGCATTTGCCATGTGTCTCTAACACTGCTTTCGTCACAGACCTCTGCTCCTCCTGCCATCCTCCTTTTGATGGCAGTGTCATCCCATTTTTATCATTGTAGTATACCATGTGTCCTGTCCCATCACTCTTCCATTTTGAGATGGTTTCAACCTGTATAAATAGTTAGTAGTTATCCTGTACAATCCCCCAGCTACATCTGCACAATTATATGCAGTGTTTAGTCTCATCCTGCCTGAGTCTCAAGTCTCAGCAGAGAACCTTTTGATCTATAGGACGTTGTGTTGCCTTTGAGGATACACTGTGACTAGACGTTATGCAAGCGTAACATTTGACAGTGTTATGGTTGTGGTTGACCATGGTCTTATAAAGGGGGTAATTCTCTGCTCTTGTACTAAAACGATCGATGCTGCCAGAATAGCGTCTCTTTTTGGACCACATCTTCAAAAGGGTCAGACTTCATGACAAAATCATATCCGATTGAGGTCCACAGTTTGCCTCTGTATTCACCAGAGAACTCGCTCACCTACTCCACTATGATGTAGCACTATCCTTCACATATCACCCTTAAACTGATGGAGAAATGGAACATGTAAACCAAGAACTGGAAACCTATCTTCGTATATTCTGTGCCAACTTTCCTGAGAAATGGACCGACTACCTACCCCTAGTGGAATTTCACCACAACTCGGCTGTACATTCAGTCACCAGGAAATCCCCTTTTGAACTATTATTAGGTTACTCCCCCTGAGCTTACCCACCTATCAGAAAAACCTTCATTTCTGATTTAGAATTCTGTCTTTTGGCATTAATGGAAGCCTGCTCTGAAGCACAGGCTGCACATGAGAGAGCAAGGTTATTCATGGAGTGATGGAAAAACACCAAATTCACCCCCTGGAAAGTAGGGAACAAGGTCTGGTTAGAAAACACCAACCTAAAGATGAACTACCCCTCTTGAAAACTTGCCCCCAAGAGAAAAGGATCTTTTGAGATTGAACAAGTACTATCCCCAGTACCCTATCAACTCTGCTTATCCCCAACATGGAAAATCCATGATGTATTCCATGTGGTTCTCCTCTCTCCATTTAAGGAAACCCAGGAACATGGGATAGAATACATAAACCCTCCATCAGAGTTAATAGATGGAGAAGAGGAATGGGAAATTGACAAGATTGTTGCCCATAGGGGAAGGAAGAGGTCCCGACATTTCTGCATCAGATGGAAAGGATACGGATTGGGGGATGACACTTGGGAACCTGAAACCAATCTGACAAACTCCCAAGAGACAGTAAATGCTTATAAAGGGTCAAGAGGCCTGGAAATCTAACAGAAATGTCTCACTACTCCTCTGCAAAAGAATATTCCATTGAATCCTCCCATGAATCCCCCAGACTATCCCCACCAGCCCCACCATCCCTCTAGTCTGGGATCTTCAGTTCTGAACTATCCCCAGTTAGGGGACACTGACATTCCACTGTTTTCCAAAATACCCTCTTGGTATCTGTACTCAAATGCCCCACCCTCTTCTCTATCTTGGTCAACCACCCCCTCTACAATGAAGCACCCCTCTTCCCCCCCTTATTTCAATCTTTCAATGAATCTCCCTGGCTGTCAGGCTCAACTTTGACTGAGCTTGACCCAACCCTATGCCATTGAACATTCCCTTGCTGAGGCAAGAATTCAGGTGGCCCAACTCTTGGTCAATGTGGGAGTCTTTCAACTTATCAATACCTTTCCCCAACTCACAATGGCTTCCTATCTCCGACCTATCCTTCAAGCCCTTACCGAAATCCAAGGAAGAGATTACTTTGCTGACTCCCCCTGGAATGAATCTATTGTATCCTCCACAGGTGCCCCTATCATTGAGTGTTTTGATGGGGCCTGCCATGCCAGGAACCCCCCCCCCCCCATCATGGAATTGTGTGAACCAATCCTCAGAGGAATTGCCATGGCCGAGAGGAGAATTAGGGAAACAGCCCTACAAATGGCCAAAAGCTTGGCCATGACCTCCCTCCCCCAAACTATCCCAATTCATCCCATACCATCAGATAGGTCAAAGCCTGTTCAAGAAGCTTGCACAAGTTCAAGAGGTTGGGAGAAAGAAGGCTGATCTGAAAAGAAGCACAACCTTAAAGGAAAGGAAAAGACCAGAGAGAAAACCCCAAGCCCTGACTCCCTTCCCATTCCCAGACCATCCTGACGCTTCAAACGAAATGGCTGACTCACTTGTTTCCAATGTGGAAGCACCTCTCACCTCTGACCCCACTGTCCCATCTACCAATGTCCCTTCTGTTATGTCTACAAATCTGGACACATCCAACAAGACTGCCCCAACAACAGATGTGCCACTTGTCATAGCAAAGGACACACTTTCTCCGAATATGTTGGACCAGAGGACAACAATGATGATAATGTCATCTACAATGACGGAGACTCCACTGGAGGAGATTGGGTTTGAAGAGGCTCTTCAAGCTTACAAAGGAGGTAATGTAATGTTACAAGTCCAGTGGACTTATACAAATACCTCCCCAAGGCCCCACTATGGACAATGTTCTCTTCGGACTACACGTTAGATAATGTCATAATCATTCTGCTTATCTTTGACGAAGATTTCACTTGATAGTACTTCTCTTTCCTTTATGGACCCTTTTCCCAGATCTCATTCTTTCGAGATCTCGTTCCCCAATCTCCTCCTTGTGTCACATGGGCCATATATACTGTCTTACCACTATTTTGCCGCCCCCCCCCTTTTTAGCTTACAGAGTTCCACCTCTTCCTATTGGTTACTTGGGGTGTATAACTAGTCGCTAGTTGATTGTATTCCCTAGCTAAATCTGTGCAATTATACACAGTGTTTAGTCTCTCCTGTCTGAGTATTGAGCCTCAGCAGAGCAACTATTACTGGACCTCTATAGGACTTTGTCTCACCTCTTAAAGGAGACATTGGATTGAGGCTGAATGTTGCACATGCGTAACAAGAAGGAAGCAAATGTGTGAGGGGTACGTGGATGCATGGGACAAGAATGTTGGAGATGTCCCAGGAATTACCTGTGGCAGAAGGGACATTGATAGAAAGGACAAAAGAAACAGTAATGTCTAAGGCAGCAGCATTGGTAACACACTTCATGATAGTGGGGGTGGTTGGGGGGAAGGGACCAGACTCCATGGTTGCTGGCCCAGTAGTCATCAGTGCAATCTAGGGCAGCGACTTTGTTACGATTCGCGTGTATCCCTTTTCCCTTTTCTTCGCTCTTACCTTAGCCCGCATAACAGACAGTGCTCTTGCTGTTCAAGTCCCGCTCGAGCCACTTTATTTCTCTCATATCCCCTTATCTTTTGCTTACCTATTTAGCGTGACTCATCCGCAGTATCCACAGTTGTATCCCCACCATTTATCTCTGACTCGTTCCCCTTCTTCACGATTCCATCGCTTTCTATTGGTCGAGTCACCTCTTTTGCGCTCTGCTTTATTCACCCTTGACTCACGTATATAAACCCCTTGATACCCTCGATGTATTCCCCAAGTTAGACCTACCTGAATCTACCTTGATCATCGATTCCTCTCGGGTCCCCCAGTCCTCGCCTTACTGTTGAGTAGGCGCTCCCTTCGTACCCTCGTCACCGCATAACCACGCGGTTCTCCTCGTCCCTGAGTCGCGACATATGTCGACCAGGTCAACAGCTCACGACATACCATTGAGGCTGAGGATAAAGGACATCTCCTTATCGAACCTCTGTCACGTTAGCTGAATAGCGACGTTAACACCCATTGCTCCTCGGGTCTACGCCAACGCGTAACAAAAGGTCTAACTTGCTCTTCACCAGGCAAGCCTCGCCTTAGCCCATCATTCACCCCTATTGTCCCTCGAACCCTAGACCCTCCCTAGGGCCCCGCCGCCTCCACGAAACCCCATCGTCCCCCTCAGAGAACTCCTCGGCCTTGCAAGAAGAGGTACCCACTGATGACGATATCGTCATATCCCCAGAAGATCAAGAAGATCTTACCCTCGCCCACGCCCTCTCAGCCTTGCTGGTACTCCCATGAGCCCCCACACCCCCATCCCCCGAGCCGATCAGAAGATCAAACCCCTTCACCGTAACTCCCATGTCCCACACAAACCCCACCCCATCGATGGTGAAACCCACCAAACTTCGCCTCGGACTCCCCGAAGACTTCGACGGATCCTACGAGCGTGCCATGCCCTGGTATTACTCAGTCATGTCTTACCTCATCATCAACAATGAGGTTTACAACACCGATGAAAAGAAGGTTGCCTATGCCCTCTCTTTCATGAAGAAAAAGTCCGCCCTCACTTGGGCTGATACCTACCGACGCAAAGCCATCGACACCGGTACCTTCGGAACTATTGAAGAATTCGCCAAAGCATTCAAAACCTCTTTTGAATGGCACAACCTCGCAGACAACGCTATCCACTGGCTATCCACCCACCGCTGCATTCCCCTGAGAGGACAAGACCTCGCCACCACCCTCAATGCCTACATTGCAGACTTCCACAACAACGTCGCCAACTCTGGCATCACGGATGAAAATGTCCTCATCAACTTCTTTGCCAATGGCATCCCTTCCCCCCTCATGAAACGAATATTCACCATGGACACCCCCCCCATCACCGTCGAAGCATGGTACGACAAAGCCGTACACTTCCAAACACAATGGGAACGCACTCAGGCCATCTCTGGCAAAAAGACCGAGTACCGGTCTTACTCCAACCCCACCCCCTGTCCAAAAGATCCTAACGCCATGGACGTTGACGCGGTCACCACCCCCCGTCCCTCCAAGCTTACCGAAGAAGAACGACAGTGCTGCTTCAAAGAAGGCTGTTGCCTACGCTGCTGAAGAAAGGGGCACAATGCAAAAAACTGCCCCACCTATTCCTCATCCCCTGTTCCTCGTGCCGTCCGCATTGAAGAAGTTGAAGAAAATTCGATGACTGGACTCAATAAAATCTCTATCCCCTCGGGTTTTTAAACGGAGGACCTCGTTCGACGCAAGGCCCCTCCTCCTCTCCTAAACGTACGCATGTAAAAGTATCTACGGAGCCTGGAACAATGAAACTCCCCATTCAAATCATCGTTCCCTCGCATACGTTTAAAGTCGTCGACACCACCACCCTAATCGACTCCAGAGCCGACATCTCCTGTATCGATTGGAACTTCATAAGAAAACATAAACTCCCCACCACCCGCCTCCCTCGTCTCCTCAATGTCCGAAGTGTTACGCAAGATCCCACTGTCCAAGGAGGAGTGAAATTCTCCGCTGAACTCTTTGTTCACATCGAAGGGCTCGCCCACAAAGTGGTCTTCTACGTCATGAACTGCGGGACCTCTAATGTCATCCTCGGACTCCCATGGCTCAAGACCACTAACCCCTCCATTGATTGGTCGAATCAAACCATCTCCATCGCAGAGTCCACTGACCAATCAAAACTCCTTCACTCCCTCCACTCCGCCAACTCCAGGAAACACAACTCCTACTTCTGCTCTTTACTCCCTAACGACTCCCCTGAAATTTGGCATGTCCATGTTCTCCCAGATCACTGCCACCTTCCCAGTTTCCTCAAGGACGAAACAAGGGAAGAATTCGATAATGACCCCATTCCCCATGCAACCGTGAACAGGATCTTTCGCAGCGATTCCCGTTTTGTCATCTCTGGACCGGCCAATCGTATAGGAAAAGTCAACACGTCTACTGAACTCGCTGCCAATGCCGAAACAACCAAGCCAAAGCAGGTCTTGCCCCCCGAGTACTCCGACTACGTGGCGATCTTCTCGAAGGAAGCCACTGAACACATTCCCCCTTCTCATCCCTATGATCACGAAATCAACCTTGATGACTCCTTCACCCCGAAGATCGGGAAGGTATACCCCCTCTCCCCCGACGAACGTAAGGCCACAGAAGCGTTTATCGAAGAAAACCTCACCTCGGGGAAGATCCGTCCTTCTAATTCCACACAAGCATCCCTGTTCTTTTTTGTCAAAAAGAAGGACGGTGACCTCCGTCCATGCCAAGATTATCGATACCTGAACGAGCATACTGTCTGGGACGCCTACCCCCTTCCCCTCATTTCTGACCTCATCGACAAGCTAAAAGATGCTAAACTTTTCACCAAATTCGACGTCCGCTGGGGCTACAACAACGTCCGTATCAAAGATGGACATCAGTGGAAGGCCGCTTTCGTCACCCACAAAGGCCTCTTCGAACCTACCATCATGTTCTTCGGATTGACTAACTCCCCCGCGACCTTTCAATGATTCATGAACGATTCTTTCCGAGACATGATCGCTGAAGGATGGCTTGTCGTCTACATGGACGACCTCCTAGTCTACTCCCCCATGGAAGAACTCCATGTCGAACGAACTCGACACGTCCTCCAACGAATGCAAGAACTCGACTTGCACCTCAAACTCGAGAAATGTCGCTTCGGAGTAACTGAAGTTGATTACCTTGGAATGATCGTGAAACCTGGTCAACTCGCCATGGACCCAGTCAAACTTGATGGGATTGCATCCTGGCCTACCCCCGAAAAACTCAAAGACGTCCGATCGTTTCTAGGTTTTGCCAACTTCTACCACCGATTCATCCTGGACTACTCCTCCATCGCACGACCCTTGATTGACCTCACCAAGAAAAGCACTCCTTGGGAATGGTCCCCCCTCTGCACAGCAGCCTTTACCCGGCTGAAAAACCTTTTCCTGAAGGAACCTGTCCTTCAACTTCCTAACACCTCCGCCCCCTTTGCCATCGCCACCGACGCCTCGAAATACGCTTCGGGAGGCATCCTCCTCCAAACCGATGTCAACGGCGAGTGGCACCCTTGTTCCTACATCTCTCAGTCCTTCTGCCTGGCTGAGAGGAACTACGACATCTACGATCGCGAACTCCTAGCGATCATCCGCGCCCTCCGCTTGTGGAGACAATATCTCCATGGCTCCCCTTTCCCCGTCCAGGTCTTTACCGACCATAAAAATCTTACATATTTCCGATCCGCCCAAAACCTCAACCGATGGCAAGCCTGATGGCTCCTCGACCTTGCGGATTACAACCTCAAACTCTCTCACGTCCCCAGCAAATTCCTTGCCGCACCGGATGCCCTTTCCCGCCGTCCTGACCTTGTCTCCGACGACGACGACAATTCCGGAGTCACCCTCCTTCCCCACTCTCTCTTTGTCAACCTCATCGACACCGCCTTCTCCCAGCGGATCTCGGACGCTTCCAAACGCGACTCTATTGTCCAGGATTTCCTTCAGTTAATCCCAGATGTCTCCGACAGCTCCGCTGACTTCACCCTTCCCCTTCCATTCCACAAACGTGTCGCCGATTGGCGTTACGACAACGGGGTCCTCACCTTCCAAGGACGCACATATGTCCCCGTGGACGACTCTCTCCGCAAAGCCGTGTTACACCGTTGCCATGACCATGAAACTGCCGGCCACCCCGGCTACCTCAAAACCCACCAACTCGTCTCCTCCGAGTTCTACTGGCCTGGCCTTGCCCAATACGTCCATCGTTATGTCGAAGGCTGTGCTATTTGCCAGCAAAACAAGGTAAACACCCACCCCACATCCCCCCCCCTTCTCCCCATCAAATCCTCCTGCACCCGCCCCTTCCAACAGATCTCATGTGATCTCATCACCGATCTTCCTCCCTCCGACGGCTACGATTCCTTACTGGTCATAGTAGACCATGGGCTTACGAAGGGGGTGATTCTCTGCCCCACCAAGAAAACCATCACCGCGGAAGGAATAGCAAACTTCTTTTTCCTTACAGTGTACCGACGCTTCGGCCTCTACGAGAAAATCATCTCCGATCGCGGTCCCCAATTCGCATCCGCCTTCGCCAAGGAACTCTCCAGACTCCTCGGATACTCCCTCGCCCTTTCCACCACCTACCATCCTCAGACCAACGGAGAAACCGAACGTGTCAACCAGGAAATCGAAACTTATCTATGCATCTTCTGCGGACATAACCCCACCTCCTGGTCCGAACTAATTCCTCACGCCGAATTTGCCCACAATCACCGCCCTCACTCCGTCACCAGACAATCCCCCTTCTACCTCATGATGGGATACGAACCCCAAGCCCTTCCAGAAATCTTTGCCCAATCGAAAATCCCTGCCCTCGAAGAACGCCTTCGCTCCCTCACTGCCGCCCGTAACGAAGCCCTCGCCGCACATGAACTCGCCAGACAAACCATGGCTGCCCGCTCTAAGAAATTCTTTGCCCCTTTGTCAAAGGAGATCGAGTCTGGCTAGAAGCCAGGAACCTCCAATGTCTCGTCACCAACCCCAAATTTGCACCGAAACGCGAAGGACCCTTTATCATCACGGAGGTCCTCTCCCCCCTGACGTACAAACTCCGTCTCCCCCGTACCTGGAAGATACATCCCGTCTTCCACGCATCCCTCTTATCGCCCTATCGCGAAAACAGCGTACATGGCCCCAATTTTCCCACACCTCCACCTGACCTTATCGATGGCCAAGAAGAGTACGAGATCGAGAAGATCATCAAACACCGTGGATCCCCGACGGCCCGACAGTACCTGATCTGATGGAAAGGATACTCGGCAGAAGAAGACTCCTGGGAACCCGAACGGAATCTACAGAACTCCGCTGATATCCTTAGGGGATATAAACAACGTCACCGTCTCACCTTCCCCTCATTCCCCTCCATCTTCTCTATCATGGCCATCCCCCTCACCCCCGCTAGCAACACCTCTTCAGACGTCGTCAAAACCGGCTGGACCACCACCGCCAACAGCCAACACCTGTTGGACCCCAACTACGAACCTCCCGTCTCCCCCTCCATCCCCTCCGAAGATGTCTGGGCCAGATACACCTGGTCCTCTCCTACCTCCCCCGTCCCTCTCATAGACCGACTCTCTGACCGATGGGTCCCCGTTAACCACCCCCCATTGTCCTTCCCCACTCATCCATTCCCTCTCGACCAAGACTTGGTCGAAGCCACCGCTTACCAACTCCGCCGCCTTCCCCTTTCTTGTGCTCTCTTAGACACCATGGAGCCCAACTCCACCTTCACACACCTATACCAAGCATTCCTTACGACGTCACGAATCCTCCTCACCACTTCCGCACCCACCGCCTCCACTGACACGGCCGCATACCGTTCCCACCTCGGTTGCATCCTCCGCACTCTGGAGTGTCATCTCATCCAGACCATGTACCAATGCGACATGCTAGCCTTTATCGCAGACGTGGACTCCCATCTCCGTTACCCCTCGCCAACCACTTTTACCACCGCACCAGAAACCCCGCCTATCTCCGCATCGTCCTCCCCTCTCAACGACATGGAACTCCTTGTCCTGTCCCGCTTCGATCGCCCGCGCACCCCGTCTCCTCCCCCTCATGCCACACTCCAATGCTTCCACTGTCACACCATCGGGCATATTCGCATCAACTGCCCGCGTTATCAGTGCAACAAATGCCAGGAGTTCACCCCGGGGCACACGAGATTCGCATGCCCCTCTTGGCCGAGACGCTCTCTGGTCCTCCCACCATCCTCATCCTCGGGATCTTCTTCCCAGAACTCCTATCACCGGGCCCCGCGTTGACTCCGCTTCCCTCCTGCGCGCCGAACCCCAGTTGTACGACGACTGATGCGTTCTTCTTCTCCAGACATGAACCCTTTCGTCTCCGTTGAAGCGGATTTTAACGATGCCGGTTCTGGCTATGGTGACTTTTAAGTCTTCGTCATGGACTTGACCCTTAACCGGGGGGTAATGTTACGATTCGTGTGTATCCCTTTTCCCTTTTCTTCGCTCTTACCTTAGCCTGCGTAACAGACAGTGCTCTTGCCGTTCGAGTCCCGCTCGAGCCACTTTATTTCTCTCGTATTCCCTTATCTTTTGCTTACCTATTTAGCGTGACTCATCTGCAGTATCCACAGCTGTATCCCCACCATTTATCTCTGACTCGTTCCCCTTCTTCACGATTCCATCGCTTTCTATTGGTCAAGTCACCTCTTTCGTGCTCCGCTTTATTCACCCTTGACTCGCGTATATAAACCCCTTGATACCCTCGATGTATTCCCCAAGTTAGACCTACCTGAATCTACCTTGATCATCGATTCCTCTCGGGTCCCCCAGTCCTCGCCTTACTGTTGAGTAGGCGCTCCCTTCGTACCCTCGTCACCGCATAACCACACAGTTCTCCTCATCCCTGAGTCGCGACATACGTCAACCAGGTCAACAGCTCACGACATACCGTTGAGGCTGAGGATAAAGGACATCTCCTTATCGAACCTCTGTCACGTCAGCTGAATAGCGATGTTAACACCCATTGCTCCTCGGGTCTACGCCAACGCGTAACAGACTTCTTTGGTGGTAAGAGGTTCTGAAGATGCAGATGGGGTGGAGACATGGTCATTGCCAGTAGTGGCAAGATTTTGGAGATATCAATCAATGTTGATAATGAAGTCAGTCATGTCCAGCTGATGCATTAGCTGAATGAGGTTGTGATCCAGGGTCTGATGGAGGCAACAGATATGAAGGTTAGCCAATGCTTGAGTGGCAGAGGCAGTGGGGGTGGCAGCAGAGATGGCAATGTGAGAGTTCATTAGAAAGAGATGATACATGAGAGCAAAGGGAGAGTGGGGTTCCATGTGGGTGTCAAGCACCATGGTGAGACTGGAGTCCCAGAGTTCAGTGGCAATGGTGGCAGTGAGATCATTATCAAGGGGTATTAGGTGGTTGGGTAAAGCAGTGGGTGATATGGACAATGGGAGGTATGTGGGATGGTTGGAAATTTGTTAGATGAGGGGAATGGGTATAGTGATGGGAATGAGGGATTCAGGGTGGGCCCAGCTAAAGCCAGGCCATGCAAAGGGAATGCCTTCTGCATCATTATGGAGGTGTTGGATCAGAGAGGGAGGAGGCACAGAGATGGGTGCATCATTGAATTTGAGGGGATTATGGGAGGGGGTGGTCATAGACTAGCCAGCTTTGGCAACATTAGAGGGGATGTTGCTGGGGGCAGGAAAGGGTGCAGAGAGGGTGATGGACATGATGTTGAGAGGTGTCATTTTGTTGAAGACAGAGGAAATTGAGTCATGATGTTTACAGTCATTGAAGAGAGGACCTGTCATATCCCAGATTTTTACTAAGTCCTCTCCACTCCTCTGTGTGTATCATCTCTGCTATTCTGCTCCTATGTCCTCTGTTACTCTGTGTCTGCTTCCCTCTTTGATTCATGTATGTTATGTTATGTTCCCCTTTGTTCTCTTTGTAGTTTAGTCTCCATTCCATCACTGTGGTGCTCAGGATAAGGTGCACAGCTCTGGCTGTGTGACTGACTGGCATAGCAGCAGTACTCTGTTTTCTCTGTCACTCTGACCCTGACTTTACTAAATTTGGACTTTGATCTCCATATATAAACCTGCTGTAAAATGTCTTAGCTCTTTAGTTCAAATATCAACTTAGTTCCATCCTCTGTTATCACCTCCATCATTGAGCTCATCAATGAATTCTCTCGCTTGAGTCTTGATGACTCTCCTCTGACCTCTGGTCACTTCATATCTCTGCTCCACTTGTAAATTAGGGACAACAGAACTAGACAAGGGTGCACCACATAAGATGAAGCCAAAGTCCCTAACCTCTCTGATCAACTCTGGCACTCCGGAGTTCGCTGCCCAGACCCCAATGGATCCATACTTAACAGGACTGGAGTTCCATAGGTTCCATTTGGGTTCCCAGAAATCTTCTTTGGTGGTATATCCCTTCCATCAGATCAGGAAGGAACAGGAGAACAAAGGTCTGTGATGGCAGATAATCTTTTCAATTTCATATTTTTCATGTTCATCAATAAGGTCAGGTGGTGGGGAGGGATAGTTCGGCCTGTGTATGGGGTTTTTGCAGTAGGGGGATAGGAGGAACATGTGCAACACTGGGTGGATCTTCCACAATCATGAGAGGTGTAGCTTGTAAATGATGGGAGATAGCACCTTAACAATGGTAAAGGGTTCATTATGTTTTGGGGCAAACTTTGGGTTGACAATGGAGTATTTGAGGTTTCTGACCTTGAGCCAGACTTTGGATCCCTTGATAAAGGGGGTAAAGGAATGATGGGTTTGGAATGCCATGACTTGGCAAGCAAGTTTGTGGGCAGCGAGGGCTTTATTACAAGTGGCAATGAGGGACTTGAGGTGGTCTTTGATGGCAGGGATGTGTGAGTCAGTGATAACCAAGGGGGGGGGCATGGGGTTCATATTCCATCATGAGATAGAACAGGGTCTGTCTGATGACAGAGTGAGGTAGGTGATTGTGAGCAAACTCGGCATGAGGAATGAGTTTGGACCATGTGATGGGGTTGCTTCCACAGAAAATGCAGAGGTAGGTTTTGACTTCCTGATTGACCCATTTGATTTCACCATCAGTTTGGGGATGGTATGTGGTGGAGAGTGCAAGAGAGTAGTTGAGAGTGCATCCCAACTCTTTGGCAAAGGCAGAGGCAAACTGTGGGCCTCAGTCAGAGATGATTCTGTCATAAAGACCAAATTGAAGGAAGACTTTGTGGAAAAAGAGGGCTATGACCCCTTTGGCAGTGATGGTTTTCTTGGTGGGACAGAGAACTACCCCTTTAGTAAGGCCATGGTTGACCATGACCAAGAGAGTATTAAAGCCCAAGGATTCAGGGAGATCTGTTAGAAGGGGTGGGTGTAGGTGGAGCGAATGGGGGTGAGTGAAAGGACTGTGGGGTGGGTGTTGGCCTTGTGCTGCTGGCATGAGGCACAACCTTCGATGTACTTGTGTATATATCGAGCAAGGCCTGGCCACCAAAACTCAGCAGTGACAAGCTGGCGAGTTTTGAGATAACCAGGGTAACCCTGGAGGATAGAGTGTCAGAGGGAGTCATTGGGGGAAATGTAAATGCGACCTTGGAACATAAGGATGCCATCTTTGTACTGTCAATCAAAGAGGTGAGACCAAAAGGCTGGGGGAATGGTGCCATCAAGGGATTGGAGAGCCTTGAGGACAAAGGGATCAGTCTCAGAATGAGATGAGATATGCTCTTGGAACATGGTGTTGATGACATTGATGAACAGGGATGGTGGAAGGAGGGTGACACCTTCATTGTCAGCATCATTGGAAGGGAGGAGGTTGGGGCAACGGGAGAGGATATCGGGGCTGGCAAGAAGATTACTGGGGACATGGATCATGGTCAGATCAAAATCTGTGAGGTCAAGGAGCTGATGAGCTTGTTGGCAATTGAGGTTCTGTGCTGACCAGAAGTAGGTCAGATTCTTGTGATTCATAAATACTTGGACCGGATGAGAGCTGCCATGGAGATAATGGCACCAGGATTTCAGGGCTCACATGATAGTGAGGAGTTTCTGATCATAGATGTCATAGTTTCATTCTGCTGGTGAGAATGACTAGGAGAGATAGAAACAGGGATGCCAATCACCATTGGTATCTGTCTGGAGGAGGATAGCACCAGAGGTGAACTTGGAAGCATCCATTGCAATAGCAAATGGAGCAGAGAGGTTGGGGAGTTGGAGAACTGGGCAGGCAAGGAAGAGTTCTTTGAGACAGTCAAAGGACTTCTGACATTTGGGGGACCAGGCCCAGGGGCTGGTTTTCTTGGTGAGATTGATGAGGAGGTGGGCAACAGAGGAGTAGTCTGGGATGAAGTAATGATAGAAGTTGGCAAAGCTGAGGAAGGAGCAAACATTGCAAAGCTTCTCTGAGGTGGGCCAGGATGTGATCCCATCAAGCTTGATGGGGTCCATGGTGAATTGACCAGGTTTAACAATCATTCCTAGATATTCAACTTCTTTTGAGGCAAAGTCACATTTGAGTTTAAGATGAAGGTTGAGTTTCTTCATGCACTGGAGAACATGCTTGGTTCATTCAGCGTGGGTTTTCTCATCAGGGGAGAAGATGAGAAGATCATCCATGTAAATGATAAGCTAGCCTTTGGTGATCATATTGTGGAAGGAGTCATTCATGAACCTTTGAAAGGTGGTGGGGGTGTTGGTGAGACCGAAAAACATTATGGTCAGTTCAAAGAGTCCTTTATGGGTGATAAAGGCAGCTTTCCATTGATGTCCATTTTTGATTTGAACATTGTTATAGCCACATTGAACATCAAACTTCATGAAGATCTTGGCATCATGGAGTTTGTTGATGAGGTCAGAAACTAGGGGAAGGGGATAGGCATTGCAAACAGTATGTTCATTGAGATATTGGTAGTCCTGACACAGACAGAGTTCACCATTCTTCTTTTTGACAAAGAAGAACAGGGAGGCTTGGTGGGAATTTGAGGGGCATATCTTGCCTGAAGCAAGATTTTCATCAAGGAAGGCTTCCATAGCCTTGTGCTTGTCTGGGGAGAGGGAATATATTTTTCCAACCTTTAGAGTGAAAGATTCATCAAGGTTGATCTCATGATCATAGGAATGGAAGGGGGGTACATGGTCCATAGCTTCCTTTGAGAAGATGGAGGTGAAGTCAGAGTATTCAGGGGGAGGATGACTTTGGATTTGGCTTTTTTGGCTGCCATGGCCAACTCTGTAGAGTTCGTGAGTTTGGCAATGAGGGGGTCGCCATTGGGGATAAAATGATAACCACACCATATTATTCGGTTGACAGTGTAGTTGTTATGAGCTCAGTGGAGATATTGAGGTTCCATCTTGTAGTTGAGGTATTCATAGAGCCATCCATCATAGACAGAGTCTACTTGGATGTGGCAAGGGGATTGAGGGAAGGGCTTGAACTGTTGGAAATGGGTTTTGTATTGATTCAAGTTGACTTTGTAGAGTATATAGAGCTTCTTGGATTGATCCATAGAATCATTGATAGAGAGAGTCTGACTGAACCAGTTGATGGTGGGATTGATGGCTTTCAATCAGGGAAGGCCAAGGATGAGGTTTTGTTGACCACAGTCCATGACGTAGAAGAGAACCTTGTGAGTGAGTCCTCCAATGTGAACAAAGAGTTCAGTGGTGAATTGAACTCATGTTTTGTCCATAGATCCCTGGTTGAGATTGGTGATATTGAGGGGGGAGGGGAGTCAAGTGGTAGGGAGCTTGTTTTTGCAAATGAAGCCCCAATCGATGCAAGAGATATCAGTGTTACTATTGATGAGGGTGTGAGTGTCAACAGTTTTTAATGTGTGCAAGGGTACAATGACTTGGACAGGGATTTGCATTGAACCAGGCAGGGTAGATATATTTACACATTGTATGTACTTTAGGAAAATCCCATATTGGTTGAGGTCTCTGTTCTAAAAATCCTTTTTGGGGAGGGTAAATTGGATGTGACAAATGGTGAGGTCATTATCATCATTGTCATCACAGGTCTGAAGGTTGGGAGGTCATTGTCAACCTGTTTAACTTGTTTGATCGAAGTCTTACAAGATTCTTTGGGAAATTTGACACAAGCATTGGCCTGGTGGTCCTTCTGCCTGCATCGTAGGCAATGCCCTTCTTTGAAGCATTGCTCCCACTCTTTAGGAGTTAGTTTGGGGGATCTGGGGATGTTGACCACATTGATGTCCATGGTGTTGAAATCGTGGATTTTCTGGAAAGAGGAGATGATGGAAGGGGTTTGGTAGAACCAGTAGATGGGAGTGGAATGGATGTGGTGTTGGTTAATGATGGTCTGGGCATGATCATTCTGGACTTGGAAATGGACAGCCTTCAAGTACCACTTGTCAACCTTGATGAGAACTGTGCCCATGTGTCATATCCCAGATTTCAACCAAGTCCCCTCCAGCCATCTCCGAGGCTGTATGGCCGCCTCTGGTGATCTAACTCAGGAGTTGAAGCATTCCATTGCTAAGTCATCCCAGTCTCTCATCCATTCCTCTGCATCTGATCCTATGCTCTTTCCCTGTATGTTATACTTATGTTACCTTCTTATACTTCCTTGTTCACTATTTAGTTAGCCTCCATTCTATACTGTTGTGCTCAGACAAAGAAGCACAGCCCTGGCTGTGCGACTTGCCGGCACAGTAGCAGTTCCTTTGTATTCTCCACATGACCCTAGCCTTTCCTTCTTCGGAACTTCGACCTCCATATATAAGCCCATGTACCCTTACTCAGTTTGAATATCGATTTAATCACCTGCTTTACTCCTCTGCCATTGATCTCACATCAGCGTTCTCTCACCTGAGTCTAGATGACTTGCCTCCGACCCTCCGGCTTCCATCCCTCTCGTAAATTAGCAACAGCGGACTTGAACAAGGGCACATCACATAAGGTGAAGCCGAAGTCGCTTTTCGAACTGTACACCTCTGGCATTCCGGAGATTCATACCCAGACCTCTGCGGGACCGGATTTAACAGTATATTCGAACTCGAACTTGTCTCAAGTTCCTCACATCTCACATCTCTTTTCTTCCTACAACATTCGACAATCACTCATATCTACCCACACAATGCAGACCCATTCACATTCATGTCATGAACAAGAATGAGGAGCAGCTGCTCAGGCAAACCCATACACTCCCTTCCATCCTCGTAACTCTCCACAAGTCAAATTCTGGAGCTTCTCCAACCATTGCTCAGCTCCTCATGTCTGCACTCCTCCATTGTGCGCATGCATCGAGAAAATCCCTGAGGATGACGAGTTACCAGAGATAGCAGTTCTGGGTGACTATCGGACATCGCCACCTCCTTGTCAATCTTCTCCTAGAGGAAATGACTCTAGTGACAATAGCTCTGAAGACACAGACCCCGACTTGAGATATTGGGACAATGATGATTTCCCCAGTGACCCTCCAGGCCCACCAGGTCATGGTCCACCTGGCCTGCCTGGCCCCAGCAGGAATCCCGGCAATGACCCGGACGACAATAGCAGTGATGACAATGACCCTGCCAATGTTCTAGCCAATCTGGCTGACGCTATTCGCAGGCTCTCCCAGTCCAACAACCATCACTCTGAAGACTCCAGTAGTCAGTGCACCAAGGTTCACGAACCCGACCAGTTTGATGGTACAGAGCCGTGGAAACTCCGGACTTTCTTGGTCCAGTGTGAACTCAACTTTTAGGACTGTCCTAGGGCCTTCCGGACTGATCACGCCAAAGTCTCATATGTACAGTCATATCTGAAAGGCATGGCCCTCGACTGGTTTGAACCTGACCTCCTTGACATCGGAGATCCCGACACCCATCCGGTATGGATAAATAGCTATAGGGACTTCGTACTCAAGTTGAAGAAAACTTTTGGCCCACACGACCCAGTCGGAGACACAGAACACCAATTAGACAATCTGACAATGAAGGACACCCAACGTATTAACAAATACATGGTGGAATTCAACTGGCTCACTTCTCAAGTCTGGGACTATGGTAGTGGTGCTCTTCGGCACCACTTCTACAATGATCTTCCAGACCAGATCAAGGACGAAGTCTCCCGCATTGGCAAGCCTGACACTCTTGCTGACCTCCAACATCTTGTGCAGTCTATCGACACACGTTATTGGGAGTGCAAGTCTGAAGTCAGTTGCCAACAGAAGCCTTTCGGCCCCCAGAAAATGACCTCTGATAACAAGCCTTCATCCGACAACAAGTCCAGTGGTAATAAATCCAACAACCATAAGGGCAAGTCCACCACTACATCCCCTGCCTCTGACTCCCCCTGCACCTCTCCGCCAAAACCTGACCTCTCGTTGAAGCTTGGTAAGGATGGTAAGCTGACCACTGCCAAACAAAAATGATGCTTCGACAACAACCTCTATATGTTCTGTGGCCAAAGTGGTCATGTTGTGAAGGACTGCTCCAAGTCCACTTCTCAGGTATTCAAAGTGCGTGCCGCTGTTACGAATGCTCTTTTTCGCTATTTAAAAACTCGCTCATGACAGGAGTCAAACTCCTGACCTCCTATATAAGGAAAACCCCTAGCGGCACAAGGCCACTGGGACTTAGACGTTTTCCACCATAACTTATCACATGACTGCTTATGCCAGCAGTCTAGACCACAAGTCACGTGACTTGTCACATGCTCAAGGGCTATATCTCTTATCTATGATGTCATGACGATATCACACCTCATGCCCAACATGCCCATCACACAAGGCATGCTTCTTTACTTCGTTCTCTCATGGACATGCTTCTTTATGACTCATGAACTCTTATCATCCAATCATGTATTTTCTTCTTATCATGGAATGATGTCTCATTATGGTATTTACACAAACATGTACATACAGTAGAATAGTATATAAACCCCTGGACTTCGAGGCTGGAGTCCCCAGCTTTGAAGTCTTGGAGATTTCCTCACAAGCTTACTGCCCTAAGGACCGAAGCGGTCACTCACTCTACTCTTTACCTCCTCTTTATTGAGTTGTTTCACTACTTCAAAGCTACCTCAGCACCGTCAAAGGACCCTGCTGCAAGAAGAAGACTTCCCTAGCTGTTACAAGAACACTAGTCACCGAGCACAAGTGAGCACAGCAAGCCAATACTCTATAGAGCCTTGTGGGGCGTGCTTTGGCGAAGAGGACTAACCAAGATCAGTGTCCCTTCCCCCTTTTGCAGGTTCAGTCACAGGCTGGGTCGGATACCCAGTTCTAGTTGAGGAAGAATGACAGGCAAGCATGTTGCCTGACCCAGAAAGGGACCTCACCCCCTTCTCCGACCTCGAAAGGTTCGACCCCAATGACATCTGGTGGGGCACAACACTTGGAAACAAGGCTGAGAAGTTTATAAGAGAAGCTATCAGAGAAGGTAGCACAAGGAAAGAAGTTGGTGTGCAGACGGAGCCCATTCAGATAAAGAAGCCGAGGGAGTTTGTTCACCTCATCCCCGAGGAACCATGATGCCTCAGAACTTGGAGGGTGCACGAGGTCAACCCTGAGAGACAGCAGTTAGACCGAGCAGTCCAAAGAGGGCCACTACACGTGCGACCCTATTTACATACAAAGACGAAACTTCGAGAAGTTGCCAGGGGCCTCCCGAAGATATCCCGACACACACACGTTGAGTACTACTAGATTGTACTACCAAAATTCCTTTACACGAATACAATCAGCAACGACGCGCCCTAATAAATGCTTGGTTAAAAGAACTTGAAAATGATCCTCAGAGAGTAGACGCTCTTGCTGAGGAACTTGAAAGAAGAAGGAAAGTCAAAGAGCTAAAAGCATTACTCTTTGACCCCACACATAATGTTGAATCTAGTCGACGCACAAGGAAACTATAGTTGGGATCAGCTTGCAGCAGTGATCCTCAACTTAGAAACACAAGTTCAGGCCTTGATGGCCAGAAACGAGCAGCTCCTGGCAATGGCACAGGACACAAAAAGAAGAGCGGAGCTTGCCTATGAGGCGGCCCAACAAGGCACAGCTTCCGGGTCATCCCGGGGTGCACCAGAGTTCCTAGGGGGCTCTAAAGTAGAAATTTTTACGAAGCCTGGAACCTATGATGGTTCTAAGGCCAAGTTTGAAGAATGGTGGATGAAGATGAAGGCCTGGCTTGATGCCACGCCCAGATTCTTTTGTCTCACCAACAGCATGGGTCACCCAGACCCACAAGCAGGAAAGAACCGGGCCTACACAGTGCTCTCACACCTAAAAGGGGTAAAGGGGAGCTATTATGCCGAAATGGAGCTTGGCAAGCTCACAAATGGAAACTCAGAACTGGTAGACTGGAACTACCTATGCAAGAAGATAGAGGGGCTCTTCCGGCCCACTCTTAAAAAGGAATGGGCAATTAACACCCTCAAAAAATACAAACAAGGAGGACAGGACGTTCACATGTACCTAGCCAAATTCCGCACTCTCACCTGGCAAGCAGAGTGCACAGATTCACATGCCACACATTTGTTGGAGACAGGATGCTCCGACGAAATTAAAAGACATATGTTCCAACTCGGAAGGAGAGGGGGAACATACACCGAGTTGATGAAGATGATCCAGGAGATCGGTACCAACATCGAGGCATATAAGATTGCCACCAGGCAAACAAGGTTTGGCCAAGAAAGGCCAGAGGGAGGCAAAGACCGACAGGTCAATGCTGCACAATCAAAAGCCCTGTCTGCCAAAGGGAGCAAGAAGTGCTTTGCATGCGGCAAAGATGGGCACATGGCAAAAGACTGCCGAAGCCCCAAGCCCAAATGCCAAGAGTATGGCTGGCAAGGGGACCACAAGGCAATGTGCTCGAAGAAGGGCACAAACGTTCATGTCACAAAAGAAGGCGCCACCTCCTGGGACGAGGTAAAAAGCACTGAAGAAAAGACTTCCGGAAAAGAAGTCTCAATGGATGACTTGCAGGGCAAGTCAATTGTGGAGATAAGAGCCCTTTTCCAGAAAGAAAAGAAGGGAAAAGGGAAGGTGGCCTGAGAGGTCAAGGATCTCAGTCCGCCAATAGATTCGAATACTTAGATGTATTTATTCCTGAGGAATCCCCCATCAAAGGCGACAGGGTTAAGGGTGGTGGGCTAGCCAAAAGCCACTGAATTAACTTAATCAGGAACAAAGGATATGAAGTTCTCAATGAGAATCCAGTAATCCTTGAAACTGGTTCTCTACCAAAAGATGGTATCGACATGCGAGAAATTGCCTGCATGCAAATTGAAGAAGAAGCTTCAGACTTCCCTGACGAGATCTTTGTGCACACGGTCTGTCAAAGAAAAGAAATAAAAATGAACGTCTCTATTGGCTTGACACCAAATTCCCTTCATTCAGTCGAAGCACTGCTTGACAGCGGGGCTAACCGACTCTTCATTGACGAAGCATGGACTGTGAGACATGGCATCCCCATGAAGAAACTCACGTGACCAATTCCGGTATTTAATGTTGACGGAACCAAAAACTCTGCCGGGAATATCACACACTCGGCAGAGCTAATAATTGAGTTCAACAGACACAGGGAAAGAATGATGGCAGAAGTTACCAATCTGGGAGGAACAACCCTAGTCATTGGTTATAACTGGCTGCTACACCACGACCCTGAAATAGACTGGCAGCAAGGCACAGTCAAAATGACTCAATGCCCAAGAAGCTGCTATTTATTATAAAATTGTGCCCTGCACATCTGTGATGCCGCAGAAGAAGAAGACAAACAGGAGGAAGCATGGGAAGGCTACTATGCCCGAGTGGCGTTAGAAGCACTATCCAAACCTTCAGAGAAAAAATTAGAAGAGCTTGTACCTGAATGCTACCATAAATGGCTAAAGGTCTTCTCTAAAGAAGAATCTGAATGCATGCCCATAAGAAAGCCTTGGGATCATGCCGTGGATCTAAAAGAAACATTCCAACCTAAAAAAGGAAGGATCATACCTCTGTCCATGACAGAGCAAGAAGAAGTGTCGGCATTCATTGACGACCAGCTAAGAAAGGGTTATATATGCCCTTTCAAGTCCCCCCAAACCTCACCAGTGTTCTTCATACCAAAGAAGGATGGACGAAAGAGGATGGTACAGGATTACTGCTACCTCAATGAACACACAGTGAAAAAAAACTACCCGCTACCATTGATTGGCCAGCTGGTAGATAAATTAAAAGGGGCTGAACTATTTACCAAGATGGATCTTCGCTGGGGATACAATAACATCCGCATCAAGGAAGAAGATGAATGGAAAGCAGCCTTTGTCTGTTTTCGAGGAGCATTTGAACCCTTAGTCATGTACTTCAGGCTATGTAACTCTTCAGCAATGTTCCAAGCGATGGTGAATGAACTATTTGCAGATATGGAAGATGTCTGCATAGTATACATTGACAATTTAATGATATTTACCAAAACGGAATCCTGAGAAGAGCACAAGAAAATTGTACAAAAGGTCCTAGCTTGCCTCGAGAAAAACGATTTATATATAAAACCAGAAAAATGTGCATTCTTTGCCAAAGAAGTAGAGTTTCTAGGCATGATCATGGGAAAAGACGGAGTTCGCATGGACAAATCCAAAGTAAAAGCGGTCTTAGAATGGCCAACCCCAAAGAATCTCCGTGGAGTTAGAAGCTTCATGGGATTAGCTAATTTTTACCATTGGTTCATCACGGACTATGCTTCTATTGCAAGACCACTGAATGACCTTACCAAGAAAGATGTTCCATTTATATGGAATGAAAAATGCCAAGAAGCATTTGACATGCTTAAACAATGATTCACCACTGCCCCGATACTCGCCTTCCCTGACATTGATTGTCAATTCAGAGTGGAATGTGATGCCTTGGATTATGCCACGGAAGCAGTGTTATCTATCCAAAAGGAGGAAAAGTGGCACCCGGTTGCTTATTACTCCCATTCCATGAACGACCAGGAAAGGAACTACCCGGTCGCAGATAAAGAACTCCTTTCGGTGATGCGTGCATTGGAAACGTGGAGGCACTACCTAGAAGGATCTAGATTTCAGTTCGAGATCTGGAATGACCACCAGAATCTCCAATGGTTTATGGTCAGACAGGATCTGAACTGGAGACAAGCGCACTGGGCACAATATTTATCCCGATTTAACCATATTTGGTACCACAAACCAGGTACCACAATGGGAAAAGCAGACACTCTCTCCCGCAGGGAAGACCATGCAGAAGGAGTGGAAGAAGATAACAAGCAGGTTCTTGTCATCCCGCCAGAGCAGATTGGAACTATCCAGATCCAAGATGAAGGCGATAAATTATTAGAATGAATAAAACAAGCCACCCTTTTGATGAAGGAAGGCGAAATACAGAAGCTCTATAAAAAGGGCTTTACAGAAGATGTCAGGAGTCCACTCATCAGGACCAGTGACAACAAGATCTTTGTCCCACAAAATGAGGATCTTCGAAGAGATGTGGTAACAAACTGCCACGACACCCCTTCTTCTGGCCATCCTGGTCAGGAAAAAACCCTAGATCTGCTGCGCAGATACTATGATTGGCCAGGAATGGCTACCTATGTAAAAGAATACATCGCTAGATGCGATGTGTGTCAAAGAATGAAGACAAGCAATAAGCTGCCAGCCAGCAAGCTTGAACCTTTGGAGACATCCACAGCCCCATGGGTGTTACGCTTTTGGTTATTGGCATAACGTTGGACGTTGTATGTGATACAAGTCCCTTGCTCAGTGTGTCCTCAATGGCGACACAAGGTCCAATAGAAGTCCGGGGTCTCTTAGGCAATCTTTCAGCACTAAGGGGGGCTCGTAACCACGTAGGATAACGTAGAATAAGCTAAAGAATATGGTACATGGCACTCGGTCTAAATACTGGGATGTTGTGGGAAGTACTCGCCCCGAAAGAGAGATAGGCTGTGGAGTAGGTGGTGTCCATCATAGATAAAGGCAGGGCAACGGAACATATCAGTGGAACACATCAGTGGAATGGGCGGTGTAAGGATCAGGATCAGGAATGATGTGTTCCACTCCAGCTTTCAGAAAGAAAAGAGAAATAGTCGCTCTCTTCAAGAGAGGACATAGACGCAAAGACTATAGACGAAAGAAAAGAGTAGTCCCTGTCCTCTTCAGCGGAGGAAATTGTAACACTGTTCCTCCTTTGTTCCACTTTTATAACTCTTACCATGTGTTCCCAGAATTGTCTTTGCCACAGACCTCCGCTTCTCCTTCCATCCTCCTTCTGACGGCAGTGTTGTCCCATTCTTACCATTGATTTATGAGGCCATTGTAACATACCATGTGTCCTGTCCCATCATCTTTCTGTTCCAAGATGGTTCCAGGCTGTATAAATAGCTAGTAGCTGTCTTGTATATTCCTCAGCTAGATCTGCGCAATTATACACAGTGTTTAGTCTCATCCTGCCTGAGTCTTGAGTCTCAGCAGAGAATCCTTCAGATCTACAGGACTTTGTGTCGCCTTTGAGGACACACTGGGACTAGATGTTGCACACATGTAACAGGTTTCAGAGACACGTCTTTTGAGCTTCAAGTGTTCCAGAGTCCATGTTGAGATTGTTGATGGCCTTAGTGAGGTCCTGACCAGAGTTGATCTTGAACAGATTGATGAGATCACTGTTCATGAACTGAGCATCAATTCCACTGGGTGCGACTTTGCTGTTCGGGCCTTCAGTGAAAGGACTATAGTTGATGTAGTTGGTCAGGTCGTAAATGAGACTATCATATTGATGGAACGTCCTTGATCATGGAGGATATCTCGGTAGGGGTATGACACATGTAGCCAATACAATGCCTCCAGCGCATGAGGGTTATACTCTCAAAGTACCAATCTGAACATGAGTCATTGGTAATGGCATGGAAATCATGGTATACTGCGATGGAATCCATCACATTGGTCACAGTAAACTTGGCCCATGGGTTGACCAAACCAGAAACACCGTTGCACAGAGTGCTAATCTGTTATAATGATAAGCAAAAAAAAAATGGAAAGAAAAACAAATGACACACCTGAACAGGGAGGTGGAGACGAGCCCCTTTGTTGAAAATGAGGAGTGAGGGGCACTGCTCTCAGGGGGATGCTATGATATGGGTGTCAAGGAGAGAATGGACCACAGGGGAATGGGTGGCATGAGTGGCTTCTTTCCCTTGGCTGTTGCTCTGGAGCATTTGGTTTGTCTGCAAGCCTGGGGCATGTCTTTGAGCTGTTTGTGGTGCTTGCCATTGGGGCACTTGCAAACCAAGGGGTTGAGATAATGGGAGTTGAGGAGAGGATTGAGGGTGTGGTCTTCATTCTTGTCCTCAACAATGGCCTGGCGAAGATTTGTGACAAAGACAGCACAAGTACAGATGGAGAGGAGGGAGTGGAGATATGTGCTGGACAGGGGCAAGGGCATGATGGGCATGTCGGACTTGGAGTGGGTCTCGAGCTCATGGATCCGCTGGAGGATGAGGCTGGACACAAGATGGGTGAGCATAATGCAGACAATTGGGAGAAAGTGCAACATACTCTCTCCTTCCAGAGCTTGATGTTGCACTTGCCTGAGAGTCTGAGCTCTGCTTGGCTCTCCTGGTGTTTCTAATGGGGAAATTGTTGAGTGTCAGAGGGGCTGAGCTGGCGCCAGATGCACCTCTATGAGCTCAAAGTAACATCATTTGAGTATTTTGTACTTCTCATGAATAGGATCCAATCAGAATGGCCGGAGGTGATGTCAGATTGATCCCAAAGTCAGTGGAGGCAGAGTAGAGGCAAGGGCAAGGGCAAGGGCAAGAACCAATGGCTAGCTGCACAGGCAGATCTGGGCCTCATGTGTATGGGCACACATAAGTATGTAATTGTCTGGTGGTGGCCAAATGTTTGGCCATAGTGGGCTTCCTCACAACCCCGCCCTGCTGGCAGCCCGCCAGCATATCTTTGACCACTGCAAAGGTGACCTTGTTCGCTTCCCTGTCATTGGAAATCACATCTCTGCTTCATCAACCTCGTCCTATGCCCACTCTGCCTCCAGTTTCACCCTCTCGTCCACCCATCCACCACCAACTTGACCCAGGAACCCACAATCCATGATGTCTATTCTCCAAGAATAGCATCCAGAATATTACTTTGCTGATGAGACAGTTGTTTTTTTGATATTTTCTTTTCTTCTATGCAATGGAATATGCTGCTTATGATTCAATGCTTGATGTGATGCCAACAGATCCCAGAACAAACCCAGCACACACTCTACAAACTCTACCCTGGCCTTCTTGCACTATGGTCATCAGTCCTTGAGTCACTTCTTTCACTTCCTCAGGCTCATCAACAAGGCAAGGTATGCATAGAGGGTGCATGGAATTGTTCACCCTGAGTTCAACTACCTTTTAACTTTTTTGTCCAGAGGGTATGGGTAACTTGGCTTATATCCATGTCTGTATACCATCTGACACATTTTTCCAATCTAGCTATCTGGCAAGCAGCATTGTGAGGAATTTTTGATCACCGTTCTCAAGCTATCAGCCTTCTTTGAAATTACCCATGGCTTTTAGTATGCGGTTGCTGAACTCGGTCATCTACTGCCCTTCAATTCTCCCCTCAAACTTCAGCTTGGACGTCAATATCATGTGGACCAATGGGTTGAGCCGGTATTTTGGGATCTATTGTCATGGCCACTATCATCAATTTCTCGCCTCGAAGCTTGTCATATGGAACTTGAGTATTTCTATATACTTGTTCACACAAAAGCACTCATTGAGGAAGAATACTGAGCTATTTCATATACAGAACCAAAACCAGTCCAGCCAGATGTCTGCAAGATGCCTGCTGAATGTGCAATAATCTGAAAAGAGGAATGGTGGAATGATATTGCATGGCACCTTCTCCATCCAGAAACTCCATGCCATGGTGAAGACATTCTGGCCTTACTCGATGATGCTGAGATACCTGGCATCTGTGTTCATTGCAAAGAGGTGATAGTATCAAAACTAAAGCAGTCGGATGTCCTCCAACAGGAGGAAACATTAAAGAATATCACTGTGCTAGAAGTCATGGAGTTACAGACAGATGAGCATATTTGGGCATCATTTGGACATCTCGCTTTACCATGATTCAAATAATTACATTGCTCATGTTCTACATACAATTTTATGCTATATTTTACATAGGCTGCTCAAGTGTTTATCAACTGATCTTTTGGTACATACTCAGTGAACTCAGTGTTGAGCTGTTGTATGAAAAGTGGTGCACTCATATACTAAAAGGTGGCATGCTTGCATACCAAAGGGTGGTGTGCTGTATACTAAAAGGTGGCATGCTCGTATACTAAAGGGTGGCACACTCATCTGCCCAAAGTGCATGCTGATATATATATTTTGTGCAAATGGACCATCATAGAAAATAGACCACTAAATTCATATCCATAGGTTTCACATCAAAACAAACATTGAGCATAGAACAGAACTACACACCCTTCATACTAGAATTTATGGCACTCAAATTCAGTCTCAACAAATTTACAGACATCATCTGGGAATTCCCAGTTGAAATTGAAACAGACTATCAAGCACTTCAAAATGTCATACTCAATGATCAAGTCTCAACTATCTACACCTGCTGGTGCAATAGCATCATGGCCCACTACATCACAGGAATCAGGCATATACTGGATAAAACCAATATAGCTGCTGATGTGCTCAGCAGACAAAGGAAGGGACAACCACCAATGGAAGATGATGGTAGTGACTGTATACAGTGAGCTCAAAACCCTTTTCATGCTAACCCTAATGGCAGTGCGCGAAG
This sequence comes from Austroboletus eburneus, assembly GCA_038090175.1. Classification (NCBI taxonomy): domain Eukaryota; kingdom Fungi; phylum Basidiomycota; class Agaricomycetes; order Boletales; family Boletaceae; genus Austroboletus; species Austroboletus eburneus. The sequence goes on from JBBPMF010000072.1 coordinate 75,083, forward strand.
CGCACTGCCAAAAACCATGGGAATTTCACTTAGCTTTGGTGGAGTTATAAATAGTAGATACTCTTGGCTACAAAATCACCCCCTAGGTCATGTGATTTGGTTCACACACTGTCAAGATATAAGCAATATAAAACAACAATGACATGGAAAGGGTTTTTGAGCTTTTGAATTGGTGAGTGTATTTGCTTTTGTTTGTTAGTACAAACAAAGGTACATATGTAAACATGTTGTCTGAGCTTAAAAAAGTTCACACACTTCTTTATTCCCCATTATTATCATGGTCAGATCCCTTTCTCTTACTCAACAAAGCACCATCCTTTCATTGCTTGATTCTAGACTTTCTGGTGAAGCCATTGCCAAGCAAACTGGTGTTAGCCCTTCCACCATATCCAAACTTTGTTCCAGAAAGTGTTCTACCCTTTCAAAAGCCATTGGAGGCCGTCCCTCTAAACTCTCTCCTACCAATATTCATCATGCTCAACATCTCATCACTTCTGGAAAGGCTGAAAATGCTGTTCAAGTGACCAGAACTCTTTCCAACATAATCAACCAACCTCTCTTTGCCAGCACAGTTTGTCTTCACTTGAAGAAAGCTGGTATGAAGGCTGTAGTCAAGACCAAATGCTCTATTCTTTCTGCTAGACATCACAAGGCTCATTTGGATTTTGCTTATGCTCATAAAGACTGGACTATAGAGGACTGGAAAAAGGTTGTATGGTCTGATGAGATCAAAATCAATCGTCTAGGGTCAAATGGACACAAATGGGCATGGAAAAGGGCAGGTGAGGGGCTTAGTGATAGGCTGGTGGAAGGAACCCTCAAGTTTGGAGGAGATTCTCTCATGATATGGGGCTGCATGACTTGGCAGGGAGTTGGCTTTGCTACCAAGATTGATGGTAGGATGGATGGGGACCTTTACCTTCAAATTTTGAGGGATGAGCTCCAACAAACCCTGGAGTATTATGGTCTCAATTCTCCTAACATCATCTTTCAGCAGGACAATGACCCCAAGCACACTTGCAGAATGGTCAAGAATTGGTTGGAAGAGCAAGAATTCCAAACCATGGTATGGCCTGCACAGTCTCCAGACCTAAACCCCATTGAGCATCTCTGGGGTTGTCTCAAGAGGAGGCTTGCACAACATGAAAATCCCTCTAGTGGAATTCATGAATTGTGGGAGAGTTCAGATGGAATGGGAAGGGATACCAATTGAAGAGTGTCAGAAGTTGATTGAGAGTATGCCTAGGAGAGTTCAGGCAGTGTTGAAAGCAAAAGGAGGTTATATCAAGTACTAGAATACCCATCTATTCAAAAGCTCAAAAACCCTTTCCATGTCATTGTTGTTTTATATTGCTTATATCGACAGTGTGTGAACCAAATCACATGACCTAGGGGGTGATTTTGTAGCCAAGAGTATCTACTATTTATAACTCCACCAAAGCTAAGTGAAATTCCCATGGTTTTTGGCAGTGTGCTTTGCACACTGCCATTAAGGTTAGCATGGAAAGGGTTTTTGAGCTCACTGTAGTCAGCGCTGATGTGGAATCCACATTAGAACTGGTCAATGACATATTCCATGTCAACAAACTACCACCAGAGTACACCCAACTATGAGCTTGGTTTGCAGACAAACCAGTCTTTCTCAAAGCTATTGATGTTATTCTAAACACAGACATGGACATACCCATTTGGAACCACTTGCAAGCATGCCACCATGAATCACAATACCTTATCAATGAAGGTAAGTTATGGCATATCTGAGGAGGAACTAGCATCAGACCTAGATCATGAGTTGAATGCATGTCCAAAAAAGAAGTCCAGGTCCTCACAGCCAAGCAACATGCACATGGCAGATACTGGAGCTGAGATGCCCTAAAAATAGCACTCACCAATCAACTCTATAGCCCCAAACTAGATGCCTCCATCATGACCATCATAAAAAAACTGTGCTCAGTGCAAAAAAATTGGTGCATCCCACATTTACTCCCTCGTTGAACCCATCAGATGGTGCCATTTGTTCAAGCTGCTCATCAGTGACTACCTTTCAATGCCAACAAGTAAAGGTGAATATCACACACTTGGACTATTTCTAGATGCCTTCTCACAACACATCTGGGTTATGAAGTTCAAAACTGCAGACACCACAAAAACCACCATTGATAACCTCAAAACTATTTTCCACAACTTTGCTGTGCTAGAAGCCTTCATGACCAATGGTGATAAACACTTTGCCAATGAAGACATCAAGATCTTCTGTCTAGAATGGTACTGCAAGCATTACATCATCTCAGCATACTTCCCATGGATCAATGGACTCATTAAAAAAATCAACAAGCCCCTTCTACATATACTGAAACAACTATGCATACCAGACCTCAGTGAGAACCTGTCATATCCCAGATTCTCACTAAGTCCCCTCCACTCCTCCATATGTATCATCTTCACTATTCCACTCCTATGTCCTCCACTACTCCATATCTGCTTTCCTCTTTGGTTCATATATGTTATGTTATGTTCTTCTTTGTTCTCTTTGTAGTATAGTCTCCATTCCATCACTGTGGTGCTCAGGGTAAGGAGCACAGCTCTGGCTGTGTGACTGACCAGCACAGCAGTGATACTTAGTTTCCTCCATCCCTCTGACCCTGGCTTTACTACATTTAGACTTTGATCTCCATATATAAACTCTCTATAATATGTTTTAGCTCTTCAGTTCGAATATCAACTTAGTTCTGTCCTCTGTTCTCTTCTCCATCATTGAGCTTGTCAATGAGTTCTCCTGCTTGAGTCTTGATGACTGTCCTCTGACCTCTCATCACTCCATACCTCTGCTTTGCTCTCCTCATAAATTAGAAACAATGGAACTGGATAAGAGCACACCACATAAGATGAAGCCAAAGTCCCTATCCCCTCCAACCAACTCTGGCACTCTGGAGTTCACTGCCCAGACCCCAACAGACCCATACATAACAGAACCACAATGAAATGATGATATGGGACAAACTTCTGCATATATGAACTGATCACCTTAACAGTGTGGTTTGGGAACTTAATAACCACATCTTGTCAGCACTCAAACATATACCCAAAGAGCTGCTACTAGGAATGGTCATTGACACATGGTGAACATACCCAACACACAGTGCAGATGCATTAAATCAGCTGAATGCCACCATCCGCATGGCATATGCAGCACAACAGTGCCTCAATGAATATAACAAAGCACTCCATCATTCCATCAAGTGCAAAACCACATTTGACAAACACATACTTGCACATAAACCAGATGAAGTTATTTTCATCAAAGGATAACTGGTTCAGATCTATTGTAATGATTTGGATTATACTTTCTGTATAGACTGTAAACTCCTGCCTCGCCATTAGCAAAAGTTCAAATTGGTACAGATTCATAGATTACTACAGACTATTTACAGACTCTATAGACAGTACAGACTTTCTACAAACTTTACAAATAGTACAAATATTACAGATATTACAGATATACAGATATATATTACAGATTTATAAGAAAATAGCATAATACAATAATTATTATATTACATATGTCAGCAAACAAGCTATTTTATTTTTATGCAATTTTATTCCCATACTTTTATCTAATACTATTAATTCCAATTCTTGCTAATTCTAACTCTAATCCTAATCCTAATTCTTGCTAATCCTAGTCTAATCTAAGAATCCCTACTAATTCTATAATATTGCTAAATCTAAATCTAATTGCTAATGCTAATGCCAATCCTACTAATCCTAATTCTTGCTAATTAATTCTAATCCTTGCTAATTCTAATTCTAATCTTTGCTAATTCTAATTCTAATTTTAATTTTAATTCTGCTATTACTAACTCTAATTCTGGAGGATGGAAATATGTGAATGAAAAGAAAAAAGAAACAATAAGTGAATAAAAGAGAGAGAAAAAGAGGATAAAGAAATGGGAAATGAATGGGAAAATGAAAATGGAGAAAA